>JAHWFP010060006.1:37178-49230 GCA_023313725.1 Lithobius niger | reverse complement strand
CCCCCCCCCCCCCCCCCCCCCCCCCCCCCCCCCCCCCCCCCCCCCGAAGATCGTCGATGGCCTCCCAGCCTAAACAAACATAAAAATTACTAAGGAAGTGACAGGTGTATTAAAAGTTTTTGAGTCGAAAGGAAATTGCGAAGGAGGGTTTTTTGTTGGGGGGAGGGGGGGGGGGGGGGAGAAGCCAGGGCTTCTTTCAGGCCAATAGCAATATATTTGTTTTTAAATTTATTTCTTGTAGTTTTAGCTGAAGTAAATTATGTGTTGATGATATAGCTCAATTTTGAACCTTACAAGAAACGAGTGAGATCGACTGCTCGCAGCATTGCTTTTTTTCTTAGAAATTTGCCAACAGACAGCTTACATGTAAAAAAAAGGTAGTGTAGAATTTAAATCACAAAAGGTAAAATAGAATTTCGGAAACATGTGGTATTCATTTAACTGGAAGTTGGTTTCAAACCAGGCTTGACAAACGAGTCTATTGAAAACAAACTTTAATACTGCTGCTGGTGCAATACACTCGTTTTGTTAATTTTTAGAAATGCAATGTTGGGGGAATTTAGGCACTCCGGCCAAAACAAACCAATACATAGTTCACACAAAATGGCGAATGTTTTTTTCCCCGGCTAAAATGCTAATCAAAAACAAGCAAGCAACATAAGTATTCAGGCTGCAGAGACATCGATACTAAATCGGATCAGTTGCCGCTATTTTGTGGTATCTGTTTCTGGTAACCTTCGCTGAAATATCGTAACTCTGGAACTGTTAGAGATTATGACGTGTTTTGCTCAGGGAAGCACCTAGTATCTAACCTGCAATCTTTTTAACTGTCGGTTATTTTTAAAATAATTATTTAATTTTTGAAGAAAACTACACCATTAATAAAAAAAAATTGTGAATAATTTGGGTCACGAGTATCTCTAGCAGTACCTCACAAATTTCTTTAAAACTGGCTCGGGATTGGATCGGTGCAGCTTTAATAAATACAGTTGTGGCATCCATACACACAAATTAAAGCGTTTTGAAAGAGCTGCTGCTGTTGGGCACGTAGTTAACTAGTTATCTGGAAGCTCAATTTGAAGGGTGCCATTTACAAAGCTTGGACTACCACAGCTGCTAGGCCTGGTAGAAAATCAGAAATCAGGTGTTTCTTCGCAAAACTGATTGGTCAAAATTGATCCGGTAAAATGGTTTTAATAGCTACGTCTGTACCGCCTTAAACTAAAGAGGAATATTAACATATACTTACTGATATACCTCCTCAGTACATTCTCTATCTGTTTTTGTTGAAATCTGCCCTTGATTATTAACTGATTATTGCCATCTACTGAACCACTGTTACAAAAAAAAAATTAAACAATATCCTTTGTTAAGCTTGTCAATATTGCCTAAATAGAACAAAATTGAAACTATTTTTTGTAGGGTTATTCTTTTACCTGGTTCCCAGTTCAGTTAACAAAAAGGCCAGTAGATGCTTAGGTTGACGATGTAACCTGTAATACGTTAAAACAAACAATGATTTTTGGTTTAATACTGTATAATCTAAATCGCTCCAGAATAGCAAACATCCGAGAATACAAACAAGAAAACGTACATTCGACAAATTTCTGTAAAGTTGGCAAAAGAGGTTTTCTTAGTACCAACTCTGACCACTTGAGGTGGACGCATGACAAAACGCCTTTTTTCTCCAGCCACCATGTCTGGATTCTTTTCCCTCATTATGTCAAATACTCGTGTTAACAACTGAAAACAAACGGAAAAGCATACAACATTATTACTTTTTTAACAGTGATGAAAATCCTTATGAAAACTTACGCAGCCCATTGGAAGCTTCAATCACAATTTCCTTTCAGAAATTATTTTGAAAATAAAATTATGCCACCCATAAAAAAATATTAAGTACTGTACAATAATAATTACTGTATTTGTATGAAAATAATACACGACACATTAAGCTAAAAAAGTAAATATGCTGCCCTTAACTGCATCAGTAGCGCAGTTGCAAGAGCGCATTGGGGGGGGGGGAAATTTAAGCTTAACGGTGCGTCAACAGCCAGGTCATCAGCGCCAACCTCAGTCACAGTGCAGTGGTCCGGGTTGCCACTGTGCCATACATGGCTAGTAAAAAGAAATTCCCAAGTTTGAGTCGCGGTAGGAGCAGCTGCCTTTTCTTTCTGAGATCAGTGTATCTGTATTGTCATGAGGCCAATCTTTCATGCTGGTTGTCTGCTTAGTTTAACAAGAACATGTTTCCATGCATTATCGTCAACACAGCCCGTAATGTAAAATTTGGGCTGAACAAAAACGTAAATGACACGTCAATACCAGTAAATCACCTGTAAAACGCCCATGGGGACTTGGACTCAATTCCATAAAAAAAAACACGAGGGCCCGGTAAATCAAGCATATTTCTGTCCATAGAGGGTGTTTTTTTTCATCACGGAAAGCAATAAAACACGTACGCTGGATTCAATCTACATTAATACAATGCCTTTCTCATTTATTCAAAAAATCACCATGTACTTTAAAACTAATTTCTAAACAATATAACTCAGTTAAAACTCTTTCTAAACCTTCATAAATGTCAACACAATTGAAGACAGAAGTGTGTGTACCGCTGCCATTTCCCGGAAATTGGTAGTTTCCTGTTAGTTCTGCAGTGATCCATGCCAGAATACGCTGTCCCAGGAATGATGGAAATTGATGCCAACTTCCGGAAAATGGTGGCTACTCAGGCACTTCCCAATCATGAATCTTGTTTGCGGCAAGTATGAGGGTTTGTGCGGTTCGGAATTAGTTTTAACTGTGGATTGTGTTGCATTAAGGAGGAGTGACGATCTAATAAACTGAATTTGTGAATAAATTACGAAAAAGACAATGCATTTTCTCTTGACTTGAGTCCAGATCACATACAGTACGTCAATGATCGCATAGGCCTAATCGTTGACTTTTCCGTGGATAAGTAACTAACCACACTCCAGCGAATCCTGTTGGATTAATAGTTGATTTCGTTAAATGTATTAAGCCTTTAGTTAATCGAATCACACACACGACTAATAATTTGAGGGGATGAAAAGTTGATCTCATTAACTGTATGAAGCTTTTAATAATTTTGCAGGAGAAAAACGATACAGGCCTACGGGATGGGCGCTCATAAGGCAATTTCACAATTTTCACAAATGCATTTTAAGAAGGTGGGCGGCAGCAATGACAGGGCGATTTAATACGCGATTTACTGTATGAACAGGTCCAGTTAAGGACTTGCAGCACAATCTTATTAGCCAAACTCATCTATCCTATTGCTCATTTCAATGAAAGATTTATACAACAAAGTTTCTGAAATGAGACATCAAACTTGGTTTATTTTAGTTGGAGAGGAAATGTGATCTTAAATATTTGTCTACTGAAATAAAAGTAGTTTCTTTGTTTTACGTAAATAATTGATTATATGAAAACCACTCCATCTTAAACTAGTTAGGATAATTGAGGATCTACTGTACATTCATGGACGAGAGGGTAATGTTTGCTAACATTCAAGCCACTTTTTTTTTAAAGCAAATGGAAACAGCGGGAAATTGTTTTAGAGTTACCTCATCATACGTGTAATCCCGGTCAGATCCAAACCACAGGCTGCCGGTTTCTTGAATTTTTTCATCATCTACAAAGAAATAAGTACCATACATAACACTGAGCTACAACATTACATAACCTCATTGCAAAGTCACACTAAGACATAGCTCAATCACACACCAACCTACAAATTGTAATCCAAAGATGTTCATTATTTATCAGCAAATTTAGAGGCCTTGTGAAATACAAATGACTTGTCCTATGTTCAATAAGCCTGAAATTAAGGACTTTTAAATTTTGAAATGCTTTATCAAACAAAAATTCTTCAAATATTACCGTAAATCGCATATTAAACACCCATGGGCTTATGCAGTTAATTTTGATAAAATCAGGGGAGGGTGTTAAAAATATCAGCCATAAATTTGTAAACAAAATAATGGCTCAGACTCTTGTCCGTTATTGGAATCAACCAGACAAATCGGCCCACAATGGTAAAACCAAGCCCTATTCACTCTCTCCCAAATCTGCGCAACTTTCCGTCTACGGCAAAAAGTGCGCGTGGTTTCATACTTTGAAAATCGTAAACGATTGCACAGAAAATTTGACGCTATTTCAAAATATTTGTGGGGAAACGTTGTTTCCACGAATTTTCAACAAGCATTTTCACAACGTCGCTTGTCTTCATCAGGCTTCTACTGTGAGGCTGTTTGAGTCTGAAACTACATCGTGTTGTTGTTTGTTTTCAAATGGTTGACTTACACCTAAAGCCGGCTTAAAATTCCTCAATCCCGTAAAGTTTTTGTCCCACATTCAGTTTGCGCCGATACTTAACGCCATCCTGAATTACCGTTTTTGTAGTTTCTGTAGTTTTCAGAACTAAAACAAACAAACGCCAGCACACTTGATGTAATGACACGTTCGTCTTCTGAAACCAATCCATCTAAATAGTGGTTGAAGCTTTTATTTCTCACTGAAGCAAAGATATTACTTAAACAGGAAGGTTAACTCCTCACACTAAAAAAAAATAGCCAGATTGCTTCAACACAGCATTTAAAAAGCTATTTTTCATAAATTTTTATTCGAAGCAAGCGCAGATCGGATTTCAGAAACACCAAAAAAATAATTAGATAGGAGGCTTTTTAGTTGATGCGGCGGATTATGTAGTATTGACACAACAGTAGTGATGAACCTAATGCACGCACCGCAGCCAAAATTAGAAGCTAATATATAGGAAAAATAGGAATTTAACACGCAAAATATAGGAATTTTACAATCAAAATATAGGGATTTTATAGGAAAAAAGTGCAAGAAAATTGAGTTCAAGTTAAAGCCTAGTTTATTTGATGTCAAAGGATAGCAGAATGTTATTTGAAAATGGAGTACATTGTACTTGCATTTGGTCAGGCTGTTAATTTTACATTAACTCAATTAGGTATCCACTACTCGCCGACTTTTTTCTCATCTACAGGTTTTACATTTAGGCTAATATGTTTAGGCCTATTTAGTTTTTTGTTTCTTTGCAGTATTTGTAAAGTAGCCAGCAATCAGTTTGGTTCTTTTTTTTCTGAATAATTTTCTGTTTTTCTCTATCAATTTTTTCACTTGCATCATCCAGTCGCTTCTGAGCTGCCTCCACCATAATTTGCGCAACAGTAATGTCTTTGATGGATTTCTTTTTCACGGCTACTTTGAGTTTTTCGTTGGCTTCTTTCAGAAGGGCTTTTCCAGCATCCAGTTGGGATGCAACAAACACTGCGGAGACACAATCGTGTAGCGGACGTCTTACGGCTTCTCCAAAAAAACCAGGAAAATAGGAAATATAGGATTTTTTCACCAAATATAGGAAAATATAGGAATCTCTAGAAAATATAGGGAGCTGCGCACCATGCTAATGTTGACTTTGGAAAAGTCACTAATGCCGCGTCAATTATTTTTATTCCTTACAAAAAAAATCGATACAGGAGGGCCTGAGAACCATTTTTTTTTACTTTGCATGGCCTTACTGGTAAATACTTTAGGATGGAAGTAAAAACAATTTTAGTTTTAACATCAATTTTACCTAAGCCATCGTCTCCATCATCTTCATCTCTGTCCATTGCTGATTCTGAGTCGAGTTCTGTGATCTTGAGACCCTTCTTTTTCCTTTTCTTCCTGGAGGGTAAATTAAAGTCCAGGTCATCGTCGTCTGCCATGTCGGTTTTCATTTCATCGTTTTCCCCATCCAGCATATCCTCTTTTTCAGGTATTCCAGTTTCCTTAAATAAACACAATTTGTAACCAAATCAAAACACGGGATTTGCCTTTTAAGTATGGTGACTAATTGTTGACTCTCTCACAATCAATGACAGCAAAGCCCTCTTCTTCTTTCCCCATTCCAAGCTAAATTAAGCAATATGGACTGCTGCTTTTAATCAAGATCCAAGGAATATTCTTAAAACTATTGCATAAATTCAAGGGCGCCACGGAATCAAGTATTTAGGCTGTAGTATCAACACATGTATTAAAAAGTAAATACTATGATTATGTTAATAAAAACACTAGTAAACTACTCTTTAATAATACATCAATATTTTTTCCAGATGGCCTTTTTTTAATTATTATTTACTAGTTGTTAAGATGAATGTTTGCTTGTTGTTCTTAAGTTGTTAAGTTTGTCGATCTGAACACTGCTTCTGCATCAGTCTTTACCACGGCATCTACACAATATTACATCACATCTGCATCAGTTGATGGTTAATAAAAACAATTCTCACCCAACTTGAGAATATTAAAGAGTAAATTGCCCAATACTTCGCCAACTTAATCTGTGGTATCATCAGAGGTGCTTACATTTTAAAAGATGATGATTTAATGAAGGAGGAAGGTGATAAGACTGTTACTGCTGCAGAATGGAAGTGGGTGGTCGAGCCAGATCAGAAGTGTGCGAAATGGGAGGATGTTATGAATGTTGTTGTAGATCCATTGCTTGAGAGTTATTTGTATTGATGATATTTACAATACTGGATTGGTGTTAGTAACTTTTCACCAAAATATTGATAACCCTGTGAACCGTTTCTAATGAGTTGTTTGAAGAACCCTCACTCATTAGAATAGTTGTTAAAAAAATTAGGGATGAAATTTGTGTACCGCTATTGGGAAAACCAACAAACTGGTGTTGGTAAATCTGGAATCTTGCAGCCTAGTTAACGAGAATGGCAACATCTGAACTATCCACACAGGCTCAATTATAACCCATCGCCGTACCACCTAAAAGGTAAAAATCAACCCATTTTTTTTCATGCCTTTGCTTGCTATCACACGATTTTGAAAGTTATTAACCCATTCCTTCACATATATGCTTTTCTACGCGTTTCCAAAATTCAACCATAGGCTACGGATTTTCCACGCATTTCGTGTATCTTGCACTTCAAATTACTAAGACGTAATTATTAAGCAGTATACTTACATTTTTAGAGTCATGATATTGAAGCTGCCTGGATATTTTAGAATTAAAAATAAAAACTTGCAACAGTTGGAAAAGTAACGACTTAATTTTCTACAGTGATGCGCAATTGTGTAGAAACTGGCAATTGTCACGAGGAAATGGGGATGAAAGTTCTCGTAAATGTCCGTAAAGTCCCAGAAGCAGAATTTTCTGTCACTGTCTGCGTCATCAATTGTCGGGAAAAAATTATCTGCAGCTAACTGCAGGAAGAAGTACTATTGCATGTGACACATGGTCATCTGCTATATTGTGCTGTTGATGTAAAGACAACATGGAGACTAGACAAGGGATCTAGGTGTACTTTAAAACAAACGACTTGTGCTACTGCAAATGATCAGTGCTAATAGACAAATGGCAACCTAATGTTGAATCAAGACACACGCTAAGATGATAAACGATAACACCTATCCAGATACAATATATATGAGCATGGCAACCACTAACAGGGTTCGTACAACAGAGATGAAACCATTTTCAAGACCTTTTCAAGGCCAATACCAAGCCAATTTCAAAGCAGTTTTGCACACCAACTTATTAAAAATTACCTTATAATAAATTCAATCTTTTTGCTAGCCTATACGGTGTAATTGAATAAACTTACATTCAATTTAAAAATGTTTAAAATGTTTAAAAATTACTTATTTTGAAGAAAAAACTCACTTTTGATTACAGTGATTGACGATCCATTCTTTATTTATTTTATGAATTTAGGCATAAATTGCCTGCATTTCATCAAGCACAGCACGCTAACAAAATTCAAGGCCATTACAAAAGAAATGCCAATTTTCAAGTCTTTTCAAGCCTTGAATTTTTGGTTTTGAAATTTAAGGCTTTTCAAGGAATTCAAGGCCATGTATGAACCCTGCACTACACACGTTGTGTCTTTACAGCTAAGGTAGTTTGGCTGTTTTCAGCCATCTGAGGACAACTAACAATGCGACAGAAAAGGCTGACACTTGTCTGATCGAGAGACTTTGGTCGCCCGACAACATAGAAGTCACAGTTAGTACACAGCTTACTTTCTTGTTGAAAAAACGACGTGAATAACGTCGATATTTGCCTAATTACTGACTGCTACTGGCTACTTTTTTTTTGTATCACGAAAATATATTCTTCCATGCAGCGAATAAAGCTGGTTCCTTAGTTCATTTTACAGGTATGGCTACGAAGATGTGCCCTTTTCATAAGGTCACTTTTAATTGGTCAAGTGGTTCAGGGGTTAGGGACCTCTAAATGACCAAATTGATTGTTTACATTGTTTAAAACATTGTTATCCCGCAACAATGCCAAACAGAACATTAAATAAATCCGTGCATCTGCAGTACTAATAAGAAATACTAATCTGCTGTCCTCTGTCTGCTGGTGACTGCTGTCCTCAAAATGTAATGAAAGAGAACAAAAAAAAAAAAAGAAATGGACCACAAAAATAGATTGGTATTTCCATTTCATAATTACTAAGAAAAAAACAAGCAGCTACAGGGTCTACCCAGTTGCCCCCTGTCTTCTGTACAGTTCGCTACTACCAGTGGTGAAGCGAACACCTCTATCACGCATTGCAACAGCTATCTCTATTATATAAGCTAAAAGCAGTAACCATCAGAATTGCCAGTTAAAAATGTGTTAGCTTTTAGGCTTATGTTATATTTTAGGCCTAATTTTCAGCTTTTAGGCCCAATTTTTACATGCAACTTTAATTTCATACGTAGTAGCTAACGGAGATTTGGTTTGTATAGTAAGCCTATTCATTTTTGTAACACGGTGCGCTTCCGGGCACACAGTTACAACGTAACGCGCAACGTAGCCTATACAGGGTGGTCCACCAAAAACTGACGACCCAACATTTTTTCTAGTTAGCACCCCTCAAAACCAGGAGAAGACAGAAACCAAATCTAATGAAACGGGAAAATTTCTCTCCTCTCCTGGCTCTGAGGAGTGCTAACTAGAAAAGTTGGACTTAGAAAATTGTAGGTAGTCAGTTTTTTGTGGACCATCCTGTATAGATCAGTGGTATTAAGGAAGTGATGGGATATGAGACGCTGTTTATGAAGACAGCAGCGACGCGTAGCAACTTGATGTTGCCGTGCAACAATTCATACAACAATGCGACAAGACAATTTTAAACGAAGCTAAAATGTTTTTATTTTGACGGCTGCGTGTTCTGAGGATTTCAATTCGACATTCGAATGTTGTTTAATTTAGTTAAGTCAAAGAAATCTATTAGCTATAAGGAAGTAACGACATTTTAATTTGCCATGTTGTTTAATTAACTTTTTGACACTGAATCTAACGTTGTAAACCACGGTCGTCTCTATCTGGTACCGTTGCAAAGTTGAAAAAAGCGACGGATGGGCAAAGTCGTCGAATAGTTTTCTCAGAAGACTAAAATGGATTTCGTCTTCCAAAAAAAAATCCGATATCTACCCGAAAACAAAACTTGTTAAGGATTCCCGCCAAGCTTTTCGGCCGTGTGAAGTCGTGATATCAAACGCCAAGCTAATCCCACCGACTAAGACTTCAAACGTTAAATGAAATATTTGAAAATTGCGCAGTAAGTAATTTTCATACATTTCATTTAACCTTCGAACCTTTAATCGGTGGGATTAGCTTGGCGTTTGATATCACGACTTCACACGGCCGAAAAGCTTGACAAAAAAGATCTGTTATCTACCCCAAAACAAAACTTGTTAAGGATTCCCGCCAACTTTTCGGTCGTGTGAAGTCGTGATATCAAACGACTAACTCTTCGCCAAGCTAATCCCACCGACTAATACTTCAAACGTTAAATGAAAATTGTGCAGTAAGCAATCTTCATACATTTCATTTAACCTTTGAACTACCAGACGGCTGGACTAGCTTGATGTTTGACATCACGACTTCACACGGGCGAAAATTCTTTTGTTTTTAGGTAGTAGCCAGATTACAGCGAGAGTTTTGTGCCATCCAAGATACTTTACCTGCACCATTACAACCTGCTGAAGTCTTCCATGACAGCCTAATATCGATATCGAGCACTCTTTCCGATATGTAAGTCTAACTATTAAGACAGTATACCCCCTCCCCCACCAGAATTTAATAAATTCACGACAGAAGATGAGTATTATGGGATTGTGATTCAAGTGCTTAGGTGATGCTATTGTTTTTTTTTTAAGGCTAAAAGACAAACGCTAAACTTTTCGGACATTCAGAAAAATCACTCAAGTAAAAAAGGCCGAAAACTTACTGGCAGTGCATTGTCCAGGTCATCTAAATTGAACGGCTTCTTCTTCTTTATCTTTTTTTTCTTTTTCAGTCCCGAGAAGTCGTCCAAATCCAATCCTAGATCTGCAATGGAAAATAGTAGGACATAGTAGTTTTTCTCTTTAAAGATATCAAAGACTCGTACTTGTAATGCCTCATAAAGATTTAGAGGTTAACTAGATTCAAAATCTGTATGCAAGGAATAAAGTTACAGAAATGCACAAAATACAGATAGGCCTATTGGTTAAGTAAATTTACGGTGAAAAGCCAAGAATAAAAATTAATTTTGAATTGGCGCCCCTTTTTTTAAGGTCCAACCAAAAAAAAAAGGGCCTTAGTTAGCCATTATTAGTATTGGTTAACGTAATACTGAAATTAGGCTAGAATTAAGGTCAGTCAGTAAAATAGCCTTACTTATATTTTTTTAAAAGATCGACCAACTTTTTCTGCAGTTTAAGTTTGGTTTCTGCTTCTCAAGATTTTGTATGGTAGTGTTTGTTTGCTGCCGTAGTAGACTCAAACAAGCACAAAACAGAATTCGTTTCAGAAGCTGCATAGCAGAATCTACTGCTTGTCTGGGACTCCCTTCTACTCAACGTTAGGCACTCATGTTTAGGCCTATTATGGCAGTCAATTACTTGAAGTCGATCACCACAGAGAACTCTATAGATAGACTGTTTTGCCCTTGTTTGGCGAAGACTAACCGAAATAATACCATTGCTTACATTATCAACAAACTTACACAACAGGCACAATTTTCAAAGTTCCAGGAAGAAACATGGTCTTGCTTCGCGAATATTCGACAGTCCTAATACTGGTGGATGTAAACACAGCCGACTGTCTTCATCATGCTTTCCTGCACGTGCTACAGCATTCTCACCACTTGCGTGCGATTTAAATTTGGCACGCAGGGTTGGAAAAAGTTCGGTATCCTGGTATCTAGGATACAGGGAAGGTCAAGATGTTAGCGGGAAGCTTACGAGTTTTTAAAAAATCCTATAATCTGCTAGCATTTCCACTGCCTATTATTTTCTATTGGGGCGGGAAGGTAACATGGGATACAGGGAAACTTGGAACTTTTTCCACCCGTCTGGCAGTTTCACATTGCCTCTGGTATAAGCTTGCCCATCTCTACCCAAGTTTGGCGATTTTACGTTACCGCCAAAACGCCAAATTTGAATCGCACACAAGTGGTGAGGAGGACGTAGCATGTGAAGGAAAGCCTGATGAAGACAGTCGGCTGTGTTTTCACCCACCAGTATTATGACTGCGTTTATTCCTGGAACTCTCAAAATTTTGCGTGTTGCGTAAGTTTGTTGATAATGTTAAAGAACTTTTCAAAGTAAAACTTACAATGTTTTTAGACCATTGCATACATGTTAAGACTAAAATTTATTTTTTGGCCTAAGGTTATCTCAGGACAACTTTGTTAGGAAATTTCTACGATCATTAAATGCAGCTAACCAAAGTATTGGCAACTACAGTAGAGTTATTATATTGCTACTAGTGGGAATGCTAATGGGTGAGAGTATCTGTCCAGCAAACGGAACTGTAGCCAATAACTGCATTACTGGGACACTAGGAACATTTGACAAGCACACGCTTTTCTGTAGCATACGAATGCTGCCTGTCTGTAGAAAATTCCAGAAACGATTCTTCATTCCTGCTGCCTACCCTTAGAAAATTGTAAAAACGATTCTACATTCCTGCCTAACCTTAGAAAATTGTAGAAACGATTCTACATTCCTGCTGCCTACCCTT
>JAHWFP010060006.1:19421-37168 GCA_023313725.1 Lithobius niger | reverse complement strand
GAAACGATTCTACATTCCTGTCTCCACTGGTTTAAAATACCGGTATTTTGTCAAGTGACAAGAGAAAAGTGCTTTTTTCGTGGTTAAGTTGGGAATGCAACCTTCACACTTCTCAACGTTGTTCTATGTCGTTCCCAGTCAATACGTGATGTCACCTTTCTTTACTTTACGTACAGCAATGTGCAAGAGTGGAGAAAAGCCCTACAAATGTGTGCATGTGCATATAGATCTATACCACGAGAATAGCGGATCTTTAGCCGTCTGAGTGGACTGGCCAGGTCATGTGATACACACGTCACAGCAAACAGCGTGGTGGTTTAGAGTAGGTCAATTAACGATACCGACTTTCCTTCTGTGACTGGAAGGTCTAATCATCGTTTCAGCTGTTTTCCACGAATTGGAAACAACTTCCAATGCCTACCATGCAAAATTAAGGTAAGTTTTTTTGCACAATTTTAGGCTATGTGCGTTAAGTAGACTTGTGCCCTGACCATGAACACTGCAAACCATCATTTTATGTTGATAGCCCCAGGATTACCCACAATCAGCTAATGTTAATAATCCCTCATATGCATAGATTATTACGATCTCGAGATGGATAAAATACAAACACACGCTAATTACCCACAGTAACCAGCTACGAGAATAAAAAACAATACACACCAAACCAATAAAAAAAAAAAGTATCACCATTACCGTCATCTTTTTCCTTATTTTCTTTATCCTGATCATCTTTATCTTCCGAATCCAATGCTTGCGCATTATCTGCAGGGCCTCCTGGTGACCCTTCAGTCCCGGGCGCTCCTTCCTGCAATACGGCATCGATGTCAAATGGGACGGCCTTGGTTTTCTTCTTTTTTTTCCTCGACGGGTCAAAAATCTGTAAGGTATAATTCATGGCGTATTGTGTTAAAAGTTCCGCATATTCAGCTAAGAAAGTTCTGACACAGTTTTTTGAATTTGGGTTGCACCAAGCGTCATATACACCAAACTAGCGAACTAACCAACATATTTACACATACGTTAACAGTAAATTTGGACACAATTGACATTATTTAGGTGTAGAGTTAGGCTTAATTCTACCAATTTAGTTTCGCCCTTTGCGGTTTTAAATTTGATCCCCTGATCTCACCATATCATCCTCTGCCATGTTGCTTTGGGATTATTCCGTCTTAACGTTTATCAATTTGGTTTAACAATGACTATACTGTGAAAGAAGTGATAGAAGAGAGAAAATATCACATCACTGGCAAGAGGGATTGCATCAGAAAACCTCGACACATGTACAAGTTAGACGGATGTGACGTATTTGCGGTGACGTATTTTGCGTATTTTTTCTTTCCTCCATGGAGCGAACCGGAAGCAAAAGTGCCGGGGAGCAAGCATGCGTAAGGGCGCCTTCGACACCAATCCAAACACAACCAAAGTACCTCATCCATCTGGAGACAGTTTGGAACCGCTAACATACCGAATGCCCATGAACAAACTTCGCTCTGCCTCCAGACTGGAAGAGTTTGGTTTGTGGTTTTCGAAGGCCTTGTATGAAAGACCTCAATGGGGCCTGTGATACCAATCCAAACTCAACCATCTGGAGGCAGTTTGGTACCCTTAACACACAGAATACCCTTGAGGATGAGTTTGGTTGAGTTTGGCTTGGGGTTTTCGAAGGCCCTGATTGGTGTCACTCAAGACTAACAGAGTTGTGCGCCGTCAAGTTTTCTTCGGAGGCAGTGAATACCATTTTTTTGCGCGGCGGTGGGGACGGAAATATTCAGAGAGCGGCGACTTACAAAAATTTTAGACATCGGTGGCGGCGTTCGCGTAAAATACGCAAAGTTAAATGTTTCTCTTTGTTTGTTGAAAAATATTTAGTACTAGCAAGAAGTTGTTCCCCGGCGTAACATACGCCGGTCTAGCTGATTCCCGCTGCTTCAACTCGGCTCTAAGTCAGCATTATTGAAGTAATAGTGTTTGTTTCTAATTGTTAAGAGCGCATATCCGTTCTCATTGTCGGCCGCTCGCCTTTTTTCTTTGCTACAGTGGGAAGAATGAGCTCGCTGGCCCTCTTGCTTAGTTTAATCCTGATCCCTAACAATTCTTTTAGCTCTGCTTTTGAGCTAAGTCTGCTCCTAAGCTAAATAAATATATAGAATCTTAAACTGTGCAGATCACAATGTTTAACAGTTTTAATTGTTATTAAATTGCAAACACAACTGATGACTACTGCGTTATTGTTGGTTGATTATTATTTCCATTTCAAATTTTGTAACGACGCTTTGTACAGCAACAAAAAACAAGGGTAGAATCATAGATTAGAATCATAACTTTCTAATCTATGGCAGAATTCTGGGTGCCGTTAAAACACCCTTATCAGCGGCGGCGCACGTGGCGGCCCACACCTCTAGGCGCCAGGTACGTCTGTCAATTTGGTGTTACAATGGCAATGTTCTGAACGAAGTGATTGAGAGAAATATTACATCACTGTGAGGGAGATTGTATCAGAAAATCTCGACCGCCTCGACGCATGTACAAATTAGACGGAAGTGACGTTGGTATTCTGAGCGAACCGGAAACAAGTGCTACACTGCCTGAATATTCAAAATGGCGGAGTTTCCTGAACTGGGAAGCCAATGTGCTCTAAAAACGTGCTCTCAACTCGGTAAAGTCGAACCGAATTGCATAATTTTACGGAAGCAATGTTACTTGTATAATTTGCGTCCTAATATAAATGTAATATATACAAATAATGTGCTGCAAGTATTTGCGTTTAGGCATTTCGGTGCTTTATGGTTGTGTGTGGCCAGGGTTTCAGCTCGGGTAAGCCGGTTGTTTCTACACTTGCGTCAAAATCATTTAGAATTAGATTTGGTGATTGCATCATGGTTTCATTGGTTACCTCAGCATGTAAATACTAACAATCTAGTGTAAGCTTCTGTTATATAGAACAGCTCATTATGAAATCTTGGCCAAGGCAACTGATTTTCCCTACCAAGAGCACTACACACAACTGAGCAACAATGCCAGAATTACACCGTTCAGGGTCGGACTCGCCGCGGCGGGTGGCGTAAACGGTGATCGCCAATGGGTGTGGGATTGTGGGGGGTTCTTCCGCAAGCTAAACAGGCCGAATATTCTGTCGAATTTTACACCCTTAACATCACTGTGGTACTGCTGACAGTGTTTCCTGTTGGAGGATTGAAAAGCTATAACATAAACCATTCTAATATTTGGTATGCATAAAGTCGTCCTTAATAGAATTTGTGGTGTATGTTGCCCTCCCACCACGTCATGTAATAGCAGTCGTTAGTGACGTCAGCTATGGATGGCCCCAGCTGCGTCAAACATCCCTAGATAATGTAATAGACTAACCGATAGTCAGCTGCCTTGATCACAGAATTATCACACACAAAAAAATGTGTCTGCCCTTTGTACCGCTCCTCCACCTGCTACAAGTCCGTTCAGTACCCATTCACATCGTGTTGGTGAGCCTTTCTATTGCCAGCTAAGCAAAATAAGAACTATGCTCTCCTGGAGCTGTTTGATAAACGAAAGTTGCGGTTGTAGGCAATCAGATACCGCCATAGTTGTAATAACTATTCACTCGCTCCAAAATGTATGCAACTTTCCATCCAAAGCTCTCGCGATCAAAATGTGCTGCGCCATCTGTAGAAGCGACGACGAACTAAACGCCTGCAGGGCTACTTCCGGGCAAATCCAAGATGGTGGAGACATGCGTTAACGGCGACTGCTCGATTGATTCCCTACAGTACGGCAAGCCACACATGCATGGTATTACATTTCATAAATTTCCCAACAAGAAATTTTATCCATATAGGTCTATCGTTTTGAAGTGGGTGAACGCCAGAATAATTATGTTTGTACGCTGAACTTACCGCGTTAATGAAAGTAATTGGTGAAACGCTGGCAGGGCCGCCGGTTCAATTGCGCTTTATTTAGCTACGCTCTTCTACAGAAGGCAGGCGCTAGTTACGTGGTTTAACCGTCACTTCCGCATTGTCTGCAGTTTGCGCTCTCGTGGCAAAATTAAGAAACTAGAATCTGTGTCCCGGAGTTTTGCACGCGTTGCTTGCTTAGTAAGTCTAGCAAGTGAGTTACCCGTAACGAATGTGTAGTTATTAATCCAAAATTAAGAAACTAGAATCTTTGTCCCGGAGTTTTGCACGCGTCGCGTTGCTTGGTAAGTTTAGCAAGTGAGTTATCCCATAACGAAAGTGTAGTTATTAATCCAAGGTTGCACCTTGGACTAACAGTTTTATTCGAGATGGACGAGTCACCTACCTTTACCGCCATAAACAGCTTGTGCGCCCGATACTGTCAGGAGACTGGCAGCGAGACCTTGCGTCATGGATGATCAAAACTATTTCCAAAGGTTTTCGCGTGACAAGAGTGAGGTGACAAGGTGACACGCTACTGACGGATTTTGCGGTAGCGCTGTTATCGCATTCTACAGAAGGTCGGAACACACTCGGGCTTACAGGTACATGAATCGTCCGTCCAAGGGGTTGCATGGAGCCGGGAGTCGTGTAGTACTAGGGAACATGAAGGCCTGTCATTTGGCATGCGCTGGTGGCAAGTATTAGTAGACATTGGTTAAAGACAAGTTAAGTAGAGGAAAAGCAGGGGAGGGGGGGTAAAATAGAACAACTTACCTTGGGTCAAAAGTATTAAAGGGAGTATGGGGGGGGGGGGGGGGTTGACCCATCGGATTGAGGGGGCAGTGGGTGGAACGGTTAAAAAGACAACTGCCCTTGGATAAGTTAAAATCATGAAAATAACGGAGTAGTATGGGGGTGAGATGTACTAAAGCGCTTCCATATGTAGTTCCAAATATCTTGTTTGGTTTCTGGGTCCCGACTTTAAAACCATGCAGAAAATCCCGACAACGGTCTTTCCATACCCCATCCACACTGAACCCCAACATCGCGGCTAGGGTCAGGTCTTTAGTTAATTTTTCTGTGCTGTGATTTGTTTATTTCTCCCCTCCCCTATTCCTACTTTTACCGTAGTATTGTTTATGAGTGCTCTTGTCACCAAAACTTTTTCCTAAAGTGCGGACTCGCATATCGTGTATTCGGGAGCTGAAGTCCCGTTTTTGACCAGTATGTGAAAGACCGGACCGGATGTAGACATGTCAGGGTCGAGTTTACTTTTTTTTTTCCACTTTGCACCGGGCTTAAAATGACATAATTTTCCAGCCCCGGAAACTTTGGATTTGTCGTAATTTCATAGCAGATTTTTGGTCACTTAATGTAAGATGCCAGCAAATGTTTTAATTCAACTGATTCAATGCAAAGTTATTTACGCACACTCGACTTACGACTAAACAATCATAGGAAGACATATTTGTGTAATTTACTTTTGTAAATGTACCTTCATGCAGAGTACATCTGAAGTACTGATAACCCTAGCAATGCAAAATCGTGATGCTAGTCACTCGGCTTTGAATCTCAGCGGATGCAGTAGTCGTCAACGATAAGAAAAACTGGAAAGACCTGCAATTGTGGAACAAATGATGGTAATTACTACGGATAACTTACGTTGAATAAGGATGTGCAAGGTTTTTATCTATGTGAAAAATATTAAGGCTGCTCCGATTCGAACTTTACCGATCCGATACTGATATCCAAAATTTTATACCCAAATTTTTTGCAAAAAAATTTTTTTTTAGATTTCTGCAAAAGTCCAATAAATTTTAAAATAAAAATATTTTATTACAGCAGCTATGAAGATACTCGGTGATTTCCTGAGCAAAATGCTGTAAACCGCATGTTGTAATCTCAAATGGTTCCTGGATTATCGATGTGTCTGCGAAAGTTGCCGATACAGATACCGCAAATATCGACACTGATCCGATCCAATATCGGTATTGGAGCAGACTTGAAAAATACCACTTCTTGCTTTGATTGGTTCAAGCAAACCCCTTCTGGCAAGCAGCAGCATTCAAACAAGTTTGAAGTGAGCAATATAAATTACGTGTGTCGCCTCCTGGCTGATCTCGGCACCGGTACACCTGCGTACGGGAAGTGAATGTTACTTGAGAGTTTCTTTAGGTTAAGGTTATGGCGATGTTGAATCAGCTGGCCTAGAGCTGGGACGACCTTGTGACAAGTGGTAAAATATGAAGCTAGAGTTACAGCATAGACACTCCCACGTCATACAGACGTGTACGCTTCATAAGCGTTATCAACATCATTGCTCGTTAATGTACTTTTGCCCTCTGCTTCAATTAACTGGGTCATGTATGGATCTAATGTGTATCTTCGTTAATTTGTGTCATTGTTTTATAGTGCTCCAGCAAGCTTCCTTACGTTGCTGCCATTGTTGCATATTTTTTCTGCAGTCTATATCAAATAATTTTCCACATTTTAAATTTCTCATTTTACAAAAGTAAATTATATAAGTATGTTTTTCTATGATTGTTTAGTTTAACAGTCGAGAGTGCGTACATAACTTCGCATTGAATTAGTTCTGAGCGCGAGAGGGGCAGCCAGACTACTACGCAAGTGAGTCCAGTCTAACACCATTTCTAAGCTCATCAGCTATGCCTAGGATGCTACCCTTGCGTACCCGCCACGCAGCCTGTGTGCCCGAATCATCCGAAGAATCACGGGACAATCAAAGACCGACAGAGCAAGATTACGGTAGGCCCAGACAAGGCGTCAGTGCTCATCCACAGTACAAGACTAGTCTCTTAAATGCATTCGCCGGCAGTCCGTGCACGACACACCCAACCTCTTAGGCCGAAGCCAAAGGATCAAAGACCCGCCCAAGGATCTATAGCACAAGAGCCGAGACTCCCCAAGTCAGGTAATGGAACTGCTGCTTCCAAGCTCGCCTTCAGCTGAATTGCAACCCTTGCCTACCCGTCCATAGCCACAAGATTGGAAGGAGAAAGGCTGCTTCAAAGCTCGTCAACAGCTACCACTAGACAGCTGAAACAATTGAAACGTTTACCACTGCTGGCAGCTTACATTAAATGACCAAAAACTGAGCAATTACAACTTCGGGGCTGGAAAATCATTTCATTTTAAGCCCCGTCCAAACTTGAAAAAAAAGTCTACACACGAGCCAAACGGGAATTCAGATCCCGAACTCATATTTCAGCGTGGATCTCTGTCGGTGTACTCACTTGTTTCAATGTTTGTTTATTCTGTTGTGATGTCTTGCTTGCAGTGCATATCCATATGTAGTGTGGGTTCAGACAATGTCGTCTCTCGCTCTCATGGTTAGGATTCACCGTAGTGCAGAAAAGGTCTAGACCCTGACAAAATGTATGGTCTGGAGGTGAAGCAGCGAACAAGTTTTGAAAAGGAGGGGGAGGGGGTTGCAGAAGGGTATGGTAAATTTCATTGAAGGTGGTTTACAGCCCCTTTAAGATTAGAAATAAGATTGCCTAAAGGAATATGCTGTAACGTCTCTCTCGCACGTGACTATGGAGAGATTTACCAGGATTGAATGAAATCTAGTATTTGAGCAAAAAAGGCTCAACATTGTGTACTTTTGTGTCGCAGAACATTGGAGGATTCTTCCTCCATAAACCTACTTGCCGACACCCTGATCGCTACCGCGTGTAGAATCCTCTAGTTAAGGTTCATGTAGATACAAAAAATTTCGCTGGTTGCGAGCCGAAGACTAATAAACTAGTCTATCTGAAGAAACAATTTTTGTTACTCCTGAACTCGCCTGGCCTCCCGCAAGGTTCTCTTGCGAGAGCTGCGCTATCATCCACTTTCTTCCATCCCTGGTAGGGGGTCGTTGTTCTGCAATTCGTACCTAATGTGTAATTTTTCGTTTCAGATTTTCTCCCATTTCAATGTGAGCTTTGTCGCAAGACGTTTTGGTACGTTGTGAATGGATGTATAAGATGGATTATGTCTTTTTGTTTTTATCTTGGTAATGGGTGGGGTAGTATAAATTTTAACTTGCATGGTGCTTACATTTTTATGTGATGTCTAATAACAAAATGCTGTTACTAGCCAGTACCAAGAGCTAAAATCTAAAAGTTGCATTCAGGAGAGCGTTCACAAAACTACTGTTTTCTAAGTTCTTTAAATTGATTAAGTTAATACAAGATTATTTCAAATTTGACTACTGTAGTTTTAATTTTAATTTTTTTTTTAATTTGTAGTTTAGAACATAGGACCCCTGCAGCTCACAGTTGCAGCCATTTGTCAAATTTGGTAAGTATAAAGTTTTATTTTATGGTAGCAACTTAGCTACGTTGGCTGTAAGCTACTGTTCTGAAGCTTGCACATTTATGCCCAAATAGATTTCTCCGTGCACTCAAACCTTGATATTTTCTGAAAGGTAGCCCTGAATTTCTTAAAAAGCCTAAATTTGAAAAATCAAAATTCTAGCCTTGAAGAGCCTTCAACATGGAAATTTTTATTGTCAGACTGTTAAAATTACCTTGAAAGTTTACTATGCGTGAAGGTGGCATAAATAAAAATTAAGAATTTGTATGCCCGTTCAGCTATTTAACGTGTGCAAGAATGACTCCAGACAGGAGGCATATTTTAAAATACTTAGCCGATACGTTTGTTTTTTGCTACAAAAATGTTCTCCCCCTCCACATGCCACTTCCTGCCATACATTAGTAACACATTTCTCACAATCTCACCGTAACATATTTATCGATATTCTTGTAACATCACAAGAATGGTGAGGAAGATTAATAATACGTAGTCGAGTAAACAGGATGCATTAATAACGCTTTTGCTAGAAACCGTACGTCTACTTCGTTTTTCAAGAACAATACAATTATAAAACCAGGGGGCGAACACGTGCATATAATATAGACAGTACAAACACCATGCTTAGTGCATCCTCAAACTCCCAACTCAAAACAATAGGTTTATCGTTGACTGGCGAGTGTTCAGCTCGTTGAAAAATTTTGAAAGTGGGTTTATATTGAATTATTGACAAAGTATCCCTGCCTCCTTTTCTAGTTCCTAAACTTTGGTGTTACTGACACTGTTGCAACCGATCTACCGTAACTGTACGAATATTTCTTCATCGTAGAATCCTCCTCGATGTGTTACTTTTGGGATCCTTCCCTACCACATGGTGCTTTGTAAAAACCTCCCGGAAACGTATGCAAATTACATCACTTCCGCCCCCACTTCCTCTTCACCACCGCCTACCTTACCACTTGTCACTTTTTTTTTCTGCCATGGTGGTCGACGGCTGCGGTTGGTGTTGCATTGTTGAAAATATTTCTGAAGACTTTACCTGTCTGGGGAAAGCGTGCGTGGTTGCCTTGGTAGAGGCTGACGGTTGCTTTGGAGTTGGTTGCAGGCTAAGTAATCTGCGGGAAGACAAGGCCTGGAGTGAGGCTAGGATTATTCACGTTGGCGACAAAGATGGTGCCACATGGGAAATGGCGCCGGGCCTGGTAAGTGAATGGCTGATAGTGGGAAGACGTTGGTAGGTGGCAGAATATTATAACTGCGGTGGTGTGTTAACCGATTCTCCCCACAGGCTGGGGAAGAGGTCGAAGCTTTTGTCATTACTTGACCGAGTGTTGCCAAAAACTAGGCAGGAAAATTCCGCGAATGTGTTTCGCGAGGCGGAGAGACCACTTGTGCCACTAATGAAAGTAAGGCGAATATTATTGTAAAATGAGCAATATATGTGGTGGATTAGGCCTAAGTGAAATCCGACGGAAGCCTGTGTGGCATGCCGGTGGTTTGGCCGGAAAAGTGGATGAGTGGACGGCCATTGGAGCGTCGCAATGGGCGCTGCGAACGATACGTGGATCGACGTTGAGCCTAAGTGTGTCACCGCCGGTGACAAGAGTTTGGCTGAGCCCGGCCGGGGCCGACACGGACATGTGGATTGCACCTAAGTTGCGCGAAATGTTTGCACAAGCTGTGATCGAAGTGGTTCCGAGTGGTTCGGTTGGTTTTTTATCACCGATTTTTCCCTTAGCAAAACCCGACGGGTCCTTGCGTATTATTTTGAACCTGAAACGATTGGATGAATTTGTGCACGTGTGGAGTTGTGCATTGGAAACTCTGCCAATAGTGGTCCTTAATTTGAGACGAAATTGGTGGATGGTGAAGGTGGACCTGTTGCAGGAGTACTACGTAATTCCGGTGGCGCCAAGCGCCAGGAGAATTTAAGGTTTGCATAGCGAGGTGTGTTGTATCAGTTTAGAGTCCTGCTGTTTGGATTGCATCGGCACCTTACATCTTCATGGGGCTTGTTAAGGTTGTTCGTCGATTTTTTGCATCAGCAACCTATATTAGTGTTCAGATATTTGGATGACTTCGGCATTTTGGGCCGGTCGTGCGGCAAGTTGCGCCGTGATATCAGTCTAACGTTAGCCACGTTGATATGCCTTGGGTTTTTCCCAAACGTCGCGAAGTGCGTTTTACAGCCTACTTGCTGTTTGGAATTTTTAGGAATGGAGATCGATTTGGCACGAGGACATTTGGTGTTGCCACAGAGAAAGCAACAGGGACTGTTGCGATTGGTTCGTCGACTCTTGGGCCAAGGAAGGGTGTCTGCTAGGTGTGTGTGAGAGTGTGGTGTGCGCAGTGCCCGGGGCAAGACTGCATATGAGATTTTGGCACGTCGACTTGTTGCATTGGTCGCGGGGGACCAGTTCGGTGAGGCAGTTTTCAGCAGGTTCGCTGGGTGACTTGTGATGGTGGTCACATGTCTTAGGACAGCCTAAAATCAGCCAGGAGTAGTCGCAGGGAGCCGCGACGGTTACACTGTCCACAGATGCGTCGGATGTCGGCTGGAGTGCTTCCCTAGAGGGGAACGCCGCCCAGGACCACTGGCTAGTGTCAGAATCAACTCTGCATATTAAGATGAGGGAGCTCCTGGTGATCCGTTATGTGGTACAGGTGTTTCGGATCGCTTGCGTGGACAGCATGTGCGGGAGTTTTCAGATGGTGTCGTGGCAGTGGCGTACATCAAAAACGATGGGGGAAAGCGATTGCCATCCCTGACTCACCTGGGGCGGGAATTGTGGCAGTTGCAACAGAAGTTTGGGTGTGTTCTAGAGGCGGTCTTCATCCTGGGGATATGGAACACGACGGCCGATGGGTTTTCTCGAATTATCCAGGACAAGTTCGATTTCTAGCTGTGTACGGCGGTGTTTGATGGCTATTGCGTGCTTTGTGGGGTGCCCGACATTGATTTATTTGCCTCACCGGCAACGGCTCAGCTGTGGCGGGTTGGTGGTTCGGGCAGGTACCTTGGTGCGGAGTTGGTGGACGCGTTAAGTGAATCATAGTCAGGGATGTACCTTACCTGCTGCCCCCCTCCTGCCCGCTGATCGGGCAGTGTGTCCACAAGTTGATGGAGGACGGGGTCAAGAGCACGATTGTGGTAACCCAGGATTGGGCGGGTGCAGCCTGGTTTGTGCTGTTGCGTGTGGTACGGGGCCCTGTGCCCTATCCAGTCATGTGGACTTGTTGTGGGACCCATATGTCGGGCGGCCTGCTGAGGCCTGTTGGGGCCCATGGGTAGTGTGGTGCGTTGGTGTGTCCTGAAGAGGACAATGGAGGGTCGCATCACCGTCGACGAGGGACTAAGATGAGATTCCGGTGTAGTTCACACATTTATTAAAGGGCAATTACATCCATTTTGACATGCATGTTTGACTTTTGGATCACTTACACAATAACTAAACACAAGAATTGCGGTAAGAATACGTTACGTATGTCCGATATAACGATTTAATTATTGCATCACCAAAACACGACACGGTGGTCGCCATTGTTTTGCTGGAACGCGCAGAAATTAATGCCGACAGGCGGATCTCTTTGATTTCGACTCGCAGCCGATTGAGATAGCTGTATCGACTGTGAGGAGCTTAAGCGTCTGATGGCCTCAGCTGGCCACTACACTGCTGGCCAGCTAAGGCCGTCAGACGCTTGAGCTGCTCACAGTCAATACAGCTATCTCAATTGGCTGCGAGTCGAATCGAAGAGATCCGTCTGTCGGCATTAATTTCTGAGCGTTCCAGCAAAACAATGGCAATCTCTGCGTCGTGTTTTGGTGATGCAGTAATTAAATTGTTATATCGGACGTAAGTAACGTATTCTTACCGCAATTCTTGTGTTTAGTTATTGTGTAAGTGATCCAAAAGACAAACATGCACGTCAAAATGGATGTAATTGCCCTTTAATCTATCCCAAACGTAACACAGTGAGGAGGATTCTACCAGAGAACTTGTACTCGCAGAAGAATCAAAGTTTTCCGAGTAGAATCCGACGAAACTGTGATAGTTTATTCTCTTACACGGCTCCCGGCTCGGAATCTCTGACGGCAGTGGCCGCGGACGAAAACTAGTGACGAATGGTAAGGTAGGCGGGGAGTGGAGAGAAAGTGGGGGCAGAAATTATGTAATTTGCATACGTTTCCGGGATGGAAATGACGTAATTTGACAGGTTGAAAAACCTGTGCCGTATGACAGGGAAGGATCCCAAAAGTAACACAGGTTCATCGGATTCTACTCAGAATATTCATTTTTCTTGCACTGCTGAATTAATCAATTTGTTAATGCATGACTCCATGGAGGGAAAAAAGGATTTGAAGAACATAACGAATAAACCATTTTTCCAATGACTTTACACGCCCTCTGTTTTTTTTTTTTTGGGTGGGGGGGGGCACTTGTCTTTGTTCCTCCACGCTTTTTTTAATCAGTTTATTGGCTTACGCAGTTAAAATGATTCCAGGGGAAAAAAATGCTGTTTAACTAATGGTTAAGAGGCGTAAAAATGTACCTCTTGAAGCTCCTTACCCTCCTGGTTAAATTCGAGCTAAAGCAACTAAATCTAATCTATAACAACACAGAAAAAAAAAAGACTTTCGATTATACGCATGAGTAAAACCTGAACATTTTAGTATTTAGTGAAATGTTATTGACAAGCTTATTGATTAATAAAGGTTCTTGAAAAAATTGTTTAAGTCTTGGAAAGGTCCTTGAGAAAGTACATCATCTGCTTGGCATGCAAGCTGGACAGAAAGGCTTCAAGTGACGAAATCTGTACCTCGGATGTTCCTTACGTATTCTTAATGCGGACTTACTTTGGTGTGTTATCTAGCATCTGTCATGTGGCCAGACTTTGTAGGTACGTCTGTATGACAACAGTGCACCCGTATGAACAACAACACAGAGAAAGGCAAGCCACAGACTTATTGTACGCAGGAAAAATGGGGAGCACTCTGCTCGGATTCAGAGAGTGAATTCCGTGAAATAACATTGTTGAGGGCAAGTCAACAAGCCACTATGCTCTCTCTGGACAGTAGCAATGTGCTGCTTTCAACAAAATATTTAAAAAAAACACACTACTGAGTGCTGAAAGAAGCAACCCAAGTTAACAGCTCAAACGTTTTATGGTCTTTTTAGTAACTCGTATAAAAAGAACTGTTGCCTTAAATATTCTACACAAATCACAAACTTAAAAAAAAACTGAACTCTTATTTTAACTATTTTTGACGTTACAGTATTTTGTTCAAGCCTCCCAAATTGCTTTCCTTGTCTTCTATTTCTGTTTGTGCATGTTTTTGACCATTGGTCATTTTGAAAGAAAGGAAATAATGCCACCTTGTCAACGACTCAACTATTGACCTCTCGATAGACAATTTCTAGACTGGAAAGACTGGCAAGATGTCCTGGTAATAGTTTTTTTGGGGGGGGGTTTCGTTTCAGCTTTAAGGGCAAAAACACTGGTTAGCACAAAGTTGTAATTACTACAGTCACTGAGTCTGCACAATATCTCCATTGCTAGTTTTCTTTATTTCCAGTCATCCTGCCAATACAATGGACCTACTGGAACGATAAAGTCGTACGAGTGTTCAGTTTCCTCATGCAAAAATCGGGAGCTGATGCCTGTTGCATGTCCCGAATGCAACAACAACTTTTGTTTAACGCAAGTATAAATCACGTTATTCAAATTTTGTTTCCATATCTTGTTAGATAGGTAGTTTTTAGTGGGTATTCAGATCAGGTTATCCCCTGTTTGTCACAATAAAATAGTTTACCAAAATGTTCAGAAACTGTCATTTTGTGTGTCTTATCTTGGTTTATTTGTGTGACTCCTAGTACTTATTGTTAATTAGCTTTTTGCATTATTGGATGCAATCGTTCTGGTCAAAGTTGATAGTGGAAGCCAAATCCATGCAACACCACTAGCATGGGGATGTGAAACAAAAAATAGCATAAACTAATAATACTATTGCTGGTACTTTGTGATTAGGTTTTACTGGTAAATCTACATCTCCCCTAAAACAAAACTTTTTAAGGATTTCATCTAAGCTTTTCGGCCGTTTGAAGTCGTGATATCAAACACCAAACTCTTTCGCCAAGCTAATCCCATCGAGTAACAGTTCGAAGGTTAAATGAAATATATGAAAATTGCTTACTGCGCAATTTTCAATTATTTCATTTAACGTTTGAAGTCTTAGTAGGTGGGATTAGCTGGCGAAAGAGCTTGGCATTTGATATCACGACTTCGAAAAGCTTGGCGGGAATCCTCAACAAGTTTTGTTTTGGGATAGATATCAGAACATTTTAGTCCAAATTGACGAAATTTTTTTTCTTAATAATTATTATGAGATGAAAACACCAATCTAGTTTTCTGGTCCATTCCTTTTTTTTTCCTTCCTCTTATTAGTACTGCAGATGCACGGAAATGTTCAGTTTGGCATTGTTGCAAATAACATTGTTTAAAACATTAAAACAAATTTAAAGCAATCAATTTGGTCGTTTAGAGGTCCCTAAGCCTATCGGCTTATTGGCCTTACCTGTGTTGCTGCTAATGGTTGTGAAAGGGTGGTTAACAGTTTGATCGATGATGAATTGCAAATCAGTGGCTTTTCTGATATAGACCAATATGGGTTTGCCAAAGGAAGGTCTTGTGCCACGAACCTTCTTGACGCCAGGAACGATTGGGCAACTTTTATTCACAACGGTATGCCTGTTGACATTATCTAAACTGACATCAGCGATGCTTTTGGCAGCGTGGATTACAATACACTTACCTCCGTCCTCCTTAATATTGGTCTGCCACCTGAAATTGTTAACTTTATCTCTGCATTCTACGGCCGGCAATGTGTTGTTGTTAAGGCTGTCATTCTGAATGGACAGACATTGTAGGTATTGCACAGGGTACTGTTCTGTGGCCCAAGTTTTTCGCCTTGTACACTAGCAAAATCACGGCTGGCATCTCCTCTAATGCGCCCAAATTTGTGGACGACGTCAAGCTTTACAGGCCTGTGCCTACTATCGCTAACTGCCATAAACTCCAGAGAGACATCCATATCTTGGAGAGTAATTGTAAAGATCTCCAACTCCACCTTAACCCTGCGAAGTGCCATGTTTTACATGTTGGTCATAATAACCCGAGGCACCAGTCCTACATCAATGGGAAACTTCTGGGATCTGTGGCTGAAGAGAAGGACCTCGACGTCTGGGTGACTGAGAATTTTAGTGTGTCAAAACAATGTGCTGTGGCTGCTGCGTCGGTCTTTAAAGTCATCGGATTGCAACTAGATGCCGATTCTTTTTTGCCTTCTTAACAAAAGTGTTATCAGGCCCATCGTGGAATATGCAAACATGGCTTCCATGGCTGCAGAGGGACATGGAAGTACTGGAAAAAGTTCAACGGCGACCAAGACTCACCAACGTCAATGCACTAAGCTACCCTAAACGCTGCAAGAGGCTCAACTTAACTAACTTGGCTAACCGAAGGCGGCGTGGAGCCCTTGTTGAGACTTAAACTTTTCTCCAGAGGCAAAGAAGAGAATCTTTATCAGCGATGGACTGAATCCAGAACCAGAGGATATCCCTTCAAAGTTAGAAAACCCTCTGTGCGTTTAGAAGTAAGAAAAACTTTTTTCTGTGGCTACCATCAACGATTGGAATGGACTTGCTGCAAGCATTTTTACTAACTGCAACACAGTGAACACTTTCAAGAGCCGCCTTGATCACACTGTGTTTAAGCCTGGATTCTTTTGTGTAACCCACCAACAAGCTTCTAGCTTTCGCTGAGTATTTGTTTATAATAATAATAATAATAATAATAATAATACTTTATTTCAAATTACTACAATGTAATTCTCGAAGTTACAATGAAAAAGTGCAACTTGTGTGAGTATGACATTTTCAATCCTTTTCAATCAATATTGCATTATTCTTATTATTCTTACAGGAAGCTCGATCAATGTGGTCACAATCAAGGACAAAGCTAATAATTTATAAATTTATAGTACATGTTTTATGTTATACTTAATTCATTTGCTAATATTTTTGATAGTAAATTCTTTTTAAATTCATTTAGTGTTAAGTAATGAAGCATATTCTCTGGCAGTTGATTATATAGTTTTGGAATATACCATTCCTTTCTTCTCTTTCCATATTGATTTTTCCATGTTGGAATTTTGAATTTCTCGTTTATTCCTCTTATTCTCGTTAATGCATTAGTTGATTTCTTGTATTTATTACTAAAATAATTTTTTGTTAAGATAATAAAGTTTTTTAACTCTTTTATTTTCAATATTTTGTTTTCTTTAAACAGTGTCAAGGTTTTTTTATTTTTTATTATCGATTTGTCGGCAAACATCACTTTTACTAGTTTATTTTGTGTTTTTTGCAGTTTATTTATTAATAATAATAATAATAATAATAATAATAACCCCTGAACCACTTGACCAGTTAGAAGAGGCCTTATAAAAAGGTCGCATCTCTGTGGCAATACCTGTAAAATGAGCTGAAAACCAGCTTTATTTACTACGTGGAAGAATTTGTTTTCGTGATACAAAAAAAGCATTGCCAGTAGCAGTTAGTAATTAGGCAAATATCGACGTAATTCTCGTCGTATTTTCAACAAGAAAACGTTAAGCTGTGTCACTAACAGTGACTTTTATGTTGCCAGGTGACCAAAGTCTCCCGATTAAACAACTTTCATCCTTTTCTGTCGCATTGTTATTTATCCTCGCATGCCTGAAAACACCCAAACTACCTTAGCTGCAAAGACACAACACGTCTAGTGGACACCATGATCATATACATTTTATCTGGATAGGTGTTGTCGTTTATCATCTTGGCGGGCGACACACTAGCACGTGTCTTGATTATATACAGTGCTGTTGGTAGTTTACATTGTCAATATTTACTGTTTGGAAATACACACTGGATTTAAATTAATTTATTTTAGTAGTCAACATATTCTATTCATATACAGCTTTCATTTGCCACATTCAGTACCTTACAGGTCATCTTTCCTAGATGGTATTAACAATACTTGGAAAATTGTTTTAATATTTATATTTAAAATATTAAATTAAGAGAGGTGAATTAAATTGCTGGGGTTAACTTAAATATTGAATGTTTACCTTAATAAGACAGTTAATTTTCAGCTAATACATTTAAAAAACCTTTTGTAGGCATCGTCACCCACCTGATCATGAATGTGCTAGCCTTGCTAAAATTGTGAAGGATAACAAGCCCACATCCACAAAGACAGTACCAGGTTTGTGCTATTAGGAGTTTAACAATTGTTGCGTGACGAGGGAGGAGTGTTGGGCAGTAGTACAGCCTGGCATGAGAAATTTCAGCAATATTTTTGAAGAGACAATAACGCTTACGCCAACTTGAGGTTTCAGATTGCTTCTGTACTGCGAATTTTCGACAGGATTCACTATAGTTTTTTAACTAACTCTTCCGCCTTCATCAGGCACTGGTTGTTTAGCACACTAACGTAACA
>JAHWFP010060006.1:8799-19021 GCA_023313725.1 Lithobius niger | reverse complement strand
TGTTACGTTAGTGTGCTAAACAACCAGTGCCTGATGAAGGCGGAAGACTTAGTTAAAAAACTATAGTGAATCCTGCCAAAAATTTGCACAACAGAAGCAATCTGAAACTTCATGTTGGTGTAAGCATTATTGTCTCTTCAAAATTCGTAAGTCAAGCCAAGTAAAATGAGCCTGTCGGCATTCAGAAATTTCAGCAAATTAGCTGATTTCAGCTTTTTTTGTGCTGAGCAACATTTTCAGCAAGTTTCTGGTTTTTTTTTTGTTGTTTTTTTTTGGGTCTTCTCCGACTTCAGTTTTGAAAAATCATCATGCCTTTGTTTTTTTTTTGCTCAAAAATATTTTTCAGCTTTTTTTGTTCAAGGCCACTCTCATGCATGTACAGCTCTGTTGCGGTGTATGATGAATTGCAGCCCCCAATTTAGTGCATTTTTAACTACACATGATTTCGAATGATGGTTGCTCTGTTGGCATGTCCGTGTATTTGGGGTTTGTGTAAAGGTTGTAATGCTGGATTGAGTCTGCAATGATCCAATTTTTATTTCAGATATTGGGCAAATGAAGCTCTTAAATTTAGTCAATTGCTAAAATATACTGAATCGGTAAAAACTCCTTCTTGTGTTTCGTGTGTTCCGGGTACTATTCCTCTTGCTCCACTTTTAGTCTTCTGTACCACGAAAGCTTGGAAGACGTGTACAAACTTTGTCCGTCTATTACCTTTTTCAACAGTGGTCAAGTGAACTTTAAAAACCACGGCAAAGTTAAACATTGTTGCTTCCTTATAGCTAATAGGCTTTTTTAACACAACTCTAATGAAGTAATAACAGTTGATTATCGCATTTAGCATGCCTGCGTTGTAATAGTTCAAACATTCCTTATTGCCACGTTAATGTGAAGTCTCAACACCATTTGCATGGAGGAATAGGCCTAAGCTCAAGCCCAATTCTCTATTAGCTGCTACTTACGAAATAAAAACTGCAGGTAAAAATTAGGCCTAAAAGCTGAAATTGGGCCTAAAATCAAAACTAGGCTTCATAGCTAACACATTTTCTATGCCCTGACAATATACATTACCTGAATTTTAGCATTATCATTCTCCCATGCCCGTTTGTACTACAGATTAAAGACTTTGGAGCGTTGCTACCTACTGCGCATCAGTTCTGAGCAGCCTCCTTAGTATATAAGCCGAGTTGAAGGCTGCAGCTTCATCTCTTGTTATCTAGGTCTCGACTGCGTCGGACGTGCTCTGTATTAGTTCTCCACGCTCTACGATTATCTCCATTGCCAAGGGCCAAGGGTTCGTCCCTGGGACCGGTGAACAGGTTGGCCACTCCATCGCCGACAGCCGAAGACAACTCGTTACAGTTCCGGTTCCTCATTACTGAACCTCCCCCAAGCAGCGGTTCATCCAACGGTGCGCACCACCAGCAGCATCTCCTTCATTGATAATTGCAGTGTTTCTGCTCTCGTCAGGTTTTATGAAGTGGTACAAACGGTAACTCGTCGTCTCTTCCCGGACTGAGACTTACCTCTCATCCTCACTACTCTCCTCTCATGGCTTTCGGTGCCCTCAGCCACCTTACATAACGAACAGTCTTCTTGATCACCCTCACTGGTTGCCACTGCTGCGGCGAAGTGTAAACCTTGTCCGCCACTCCAAGCAACCGCTTTCTTCTCCACGACCGCTCAGGTGTTACCTTAACACTACACTTCCGAGCCGCACTCAGTAGCCATCGGAACGATCCCAACCTTCATGATTCCGGCTCTCTCCGACATCCCCAACGATGATCCAGAACGGTTGCACTGTCCGGTCCAAGCTCTCGAGTTCTACGTGACAGCGTCAAAAACCAATTCACGGAGGACGGTCCCAGCTTTTCCTTGCCAGTCACCATCACGTATGGGACAACTATGGCTGGCATGGTTGCCACTTGCGTCTATATGGTCACCATCCAAATTTAAGACACCATTAACATCACCTGCGCGGAACAAGGTATCCGTGTTACCACTCGGTCCATGTCAGCGTCCTGAGCACACCATAGCAACTTCCCCATCACTGACATCATGGAAGACGCTTCTTGGAGGATTCCGACGGTGCTCACCTCACCATCTGACCTCTTTACCATGGTCTTACTGAGATATGTCTGCACACGGCGATGGTCTACGTGGCCACTGGACGGATTCTATCCCCCTAAGCCTTCGGTCCCCTGCCTCCTGTATCATCTCTGACCTAGCTAGGTTTACACCTTTGGGGATCCAGCATACATACTACCTTATGGGGCTCCGTCACGTGGCACCCACCGCCATTGACAAGGTCTGTGGAATGCTGAAATTCAGATAACGTATATTTTCAGGGCGTAGAAACATCAAAATACCAGGGGTACCTGGTTGATTTTTGTTTCTGTGCCTACTGAAAATATAAATTACCGAAACATTCCCACCCTCCTCCCCTCTAAGTCGCCACTGGCACATGAAATAGGGGAACAAGAGATGAAACTGCAGCCGTCAACTCGGCTTAAATACTAAGGGGGCTGCACAGAACTGATGCGCAGTAGGTAGCAACACAGGCAACGTTTCGAAGTCTTCAATCTCTAGTACAAACGGGCATGGGAGAATGAGAATGCTAAAATTCAGGTAATGTATATTTTTAGTAGGCATAGAAACAAAATTCAACCAGGTACCCCTGGTATTTTGATGTTGTAACCTGCAATTGTGACGATTGCAGTGCATGATAGATGTGTGCGCTTCAACTGTGGCGAAAGTGCACGGAAGATCGGTTACGACTAGGTAGTTGCTGTCCCCACTTGTTTAATTTTGAAAAATAAACTTCAATTTGTGAATTAATTTTTTACTGTTACTGCCACTGTGTAGTGAGCTTTCCGAAACCTTGGATGTGGGGCACACAGTTTTCCATCTTCACGGTTACATTGCTCGCGTTTAACTCACTCTGAACTCAACACGCATAGGCACAGCTGCTTTGGAAGGTGAATACATGCAACGTGCACATATCCTCGTTGCAACTGTGGCTGCGTCATCTTGGCTGAGCGGTAGCATAGCTTAACCCACTTACCAGAAGAAGCTTGCCATAAGCTTGCCTTCTGAATTAAAATCCCAGCTAGACTTTCCTGTTAGGGTAGTATGAGAGACTAACAGGCTCATTCAGCAGCCATAGGATGTATTTTGGACAATATGTCTGCTTCCATGCTCCGATATTTAGTAGCAGAATCTCCACATGATTCCAATCGCATGCTAGACTTCTACTTCTAAAACATTTAGTACAGAGCTGATTCATCTATGTGTGCATTAATTTTCTGCTCAACAAAATAAATGAAAGAAAATATGCTTTACCATGGTCGTACTGAAAGGGGCCGCCCATTCGGATGTAAGGAGTGTTGTCTTCAAGATGGGGGCTACAGAAGCTGTAGGAAGTGAAACAGTATTTCTAATGATAATTTTCTAAAAAATAAAATGGGTGTTAGTACTGTATTGGCACGCGTATAGACTGCCATTTCCCCGAATTATTTTGCTTTAAAAAGCAGCGAATGTAATTTCCCCTGCATTCCCCATTTTCCCTGCATATACTGCATATTCCCTGAATACTGGCAATTTTAACATTTAAATAGATCACTTTATTTTTTTTTGCAAGCTTTCCATTGTAGCACACCACCTGTCAATGCCTAAAGTCATTCTGAATTTATTTGTGAAAAACAATCAAACACTGCCTTCAAATGGATAAAAGAATTCTTGACCTGTTGTCGTTTTTAACAAGGTTAATGTATAATAGTGACACTTTAAAAATACGGAAACACGTTATACTGCGAGACTTCAGAAAATCGTTATATTAAAACGAACACGCACAATCTCGCGACAAGGAATGGCCAACAAGGAATTTGGTTAATTAGTCTAAATTTTCGACAGTTTGCGAAAATTTGTGAAAACTTGGACTAATTTCCTTGTGAGATTATGTGTGTTAGTTTTACAAAACTAAAATTTAGTGATTAATTAATTTTAGTTTTCACTACTGTCCAAAAATACTAACCTTTAGTTTTTAGCTTTAATCGTTTGATTTATAAATGCTCACTGCTCAAAGATTTAAAATTCATGATTTAAGCAGTTTCAACTGCTCACCACCAGGTGGCGCTGCCTACCGACTCCCAGCATGCAACGCCACTTCCCGTCACTTCGTTTGAGCACTCACCTCGAGTGGAGAAGAGCTTGCTGGCTGCTGAGATAATTTTCAGAAGAATGTCTCAGTCCTTTGAAGATGTTTTGGCTTCCAATGATCGGTATTCGTTCACGCACCAGAAAACGCCGGGTGGTCATCACGGTTGATGTAGAAAATGTCGCAGTTACCATTTTAGCAATAATCCGTATGGGATTTGTGCGTCCGCACCGCTAAGGAAGTGATGGCCGTCTTATGCACGTGGAGGAAGACCGACCAAAAAAATCTTGTCTTCTACGAAACAGCGTCTGACCAGTTCTACCTCTTCGGTTTTTGTGAGTAGCTAGCCGTAATTTTGTGCTTCTGTTTCGGCAACCCCGTCTTTTACCTCATTCGGTTGATTTTATGATCAGTTCAGATATTAACCTTATAGATGCTGTGCTTCCATCCACGCCGGCGTTGTGTAACAGAACGCATTGCCGATTCGTTCCCCGCTCGCCGCCGATGGTTCCCTGAATGTTTCCTCTCTCATTAATGATATGATGAGTGCTGTTTTGAACAAACTTCAGGCTTCCTGATCGTGATTCCGCCTCGTTCAAAATGGCGGCCGCCTTTGTTTTGCCTGCGAGCAACGCAGGGTTTCCCCATATCCCCGGTTCACCAGTTCGCCGGCCTGCAGCTGCTTCGTCCGGTGTCGTCGTTGGCTTCCGTGCAAGACTCGTGCAAACGTAAGCTAGCTTCTATTTCTCGTTCCATTGCAGTGTTAAATAAGTAGGCTAGGCGTAGTGATGTGATGACACCTTCGGTCATTGCCAGTATGGATTCAACTAAAGAAGATGACTGGCCGTGGCTTTGTTAGGGGTGTAGATGTTGCTAATGTGGTGATTGATGTTGGCGATCAGCAACAGGCTAATGTGTCTGGGGGTTGCACTATTCCAGGATGCAGCGCTCTCTAGCCACCGTCCATTAAGTTTGGGCGGGGTTAAGGGTGTGCGTGCAGCAACCTAAGTGTGCCCGGAGGATTTCTACTTCGGGGGACGATCTCCGGGAAGAAGTCCACACTATTGATGCGGGTGTAGTCTACCCCGGTGGCAAACACCAAATTCAAACTACAAAAATACATTCAATATTTTGAGAATTTTCGATAGGCCTAATAGCTCGAGTGGTGTTATATTCGGTCTGTCCTATCTTCTTCAGGCTTCCTTTCTTGTGCTTGCTTCTGAGTACTGAGCATAACATCAATTGTGACCCAACTACTGTTCTACTGGTGTTTAATAGTAAAAGGGATGTACATTTAAGAGGACTTGAGTTGCTGGCGATTCAAGACTGTGTGGCTAGCGGACAACTTCTCCTGAATCTGCAAGGGCCATTAAACCCTAACATCAAGTTCCTCATTCGCAAAGAGGAACCCTACGAGCGCTGAGCAGACGACAAGTGATAAATACAGTGGACAACGGTTTGAAATACACTAGCACTCGTGGCAATGTAAAACAGAAGCAAGTACAAGAAAGGAAGCCTGTAGAAGATAAGAGAGACCGAATATAAGACCATTCGGACTATTATCCTATCGAAAATTCGCAAAATACTGAATGTATTTTTGTAGTTTGAATGTGGACTACGTGCAGAGCAAAGTCACTACTGCCCCTCTTGCAGTGGATTTGCGTGGGCCAGGACGTCTGCCTGTCCCGTTGCACAGTGGTGATGTGGAAGATTGTGTTTTGCCGAAGTGCCGTTTCGTTCCTGTGCACAGTGGTCAGTATCTGTCTGGTGTTCTCAGTGGTTTGCCGCTTCATCGTGTTCGTACCTCGCCTTTGCGTCACTTCACTGTCTCGTCATATGTCCTCTTCGCCCCGTCGTTTCGCCACGCCGCGGCTTCACCGCTTCACAGTATCCTGCCTTCGCCCCTGCATACAAGTGGTGGTTCGCCTCTTCGCCATGCTTTGGGTTCCGATAGGGACTTCGCCGCTCTAGTATTTTGATGCGTCTGTTGTCGCTCCTGATGACTAAAAAGAACAACTGATGGGCAAAAAAAAAGTAGAGAAGACCAGACCCACAATGAGATGGCAAATCAGATGAAATTGAAAAATGTCACGAACACAAAAGAAGGAGTTTACAGTATCCCATGCGGTGGATGTGAGGCCACATACATAGGCGAGACAAGGAAGGTAATTCACACGAGAATGAAGCAACACCGCACAGACACAAGAAATAGGGACAAATAGCATAGCCACCCACTGCATGGAAACTGAACATCCTATTGACTGGAGAAATACTAAAACTATCCTGGTTTCAAACACAAGGAGTAATGTGCATTTACGTGGACTAGAGTCCCTTGCTATCCAAGAACACGTAAGAGTGGACGCCAAAATTATGAATTTACAAGGACCATCGCATCCCAACGTAAGTCATCTAGTCAACAGTGACTTTAGCGCTAGGCTCTGGAATCAATCGAATGAACAACAACACCATTACAAAGGGCTACAGCAAATGCCAAATTTCAAAACTACAAACGACGATGTAGTAGTGAAAAGAACTGAACTTGAAGCCTATAGTCCGACCATCTACTGATTATATGCTGTCAAAAATTTTCTGGATATTGTGTGTGCGAATATCTGACTTTATGAAAATGAGTGTAGTACGTAACTGAACAAGTGGTTGCCGATTGTAATGTAAACTTTCTAGTAAGAATCTCCATCATTTGTTTGCTGAAACAGTTAAGTTCTGCAAATGCAAAATGATGGGAAGTGGCATGGCATGCTGGGTTCGGCAGGCAGCTCCACTTGGTGGTGCAGTTGAAACCGCTTAAAATGCGAATTTTAAGGGGGGGGGGATTGAGGCGAATTTTAAGGTCTTTGAAAAGTGAGTATTTAGCAAACGATTAAAGCTCAAAACTAAAGGTTAGTATTTAGGATAAGTAAAAATTAATTTTATCATTAAAATTGTCGGGTTTTTTTTTTTACAACTTTACGTATGTTTCATAAATATTTTAAAAGAAAAGTGTGAAGTTTGTATCCTTTTCTTTAATTGGAATTTTATGTCTGGAAAAGCTGCATCGTAGTTCGTGTATGTGATGCCACATTCAATTAATAACATACGGTATTATTTTTTCTCCCAGCTCCTGCTTGTCGAGGACGCAAATCACAGCGTACATCACTGCAAGTAGCCCTTATGAAACTCAAGATGAAGGCCAAAGGTTTAGATTCCATCCCGGTTCCAGATCGAGTGTATTTTGAAGTCGAAGTTACTGTTGAAATAAATTCATCCACATCAACAAGTGGTTACTTTTTCTCTAAGGTGACTGCTCTTTCTGTCATGTTACCGAACTGTTATTGCTAATAGTTGGTGGGGTGGGGAGATTGCCTTAGCATTCTAGACGCTTTTTTTTTTTTCCACCCACATAATGTTACAAGTTAGTGTTGGTGAACCTTGTGCTTCGTAAGGATTTTCAACCTTTGAATAATTTATCGGTGGGAGTCGGTGTTTGTTAGTAACAGCTTCATGTGGCAAAAACTTGACCTTTATTTTCAATGAGTTTTGTGTTGAGCAGATTCAACTGATGAGCTAGCTTTCATCAGGACTGGAGAAAGGAAAGAATTTAAGTCCACAACAACTTTAATGTAATACCTTTCTTCCAGGACTGGACAGTTGGAAGATCATTGGATTACGTAGCAAATCAAGAAAAACTATCAAATTTGAACAACATCACCGGTTCCAAAGTAAGTTTTCCCAATATTTTTCTATGATATTTACTGCATCTTTGTTCCAACCAGAATTTTCTCACCTGTTTCTTTTGTTTTGAGTCCTTTATGCATTTGTGCTATGCAAAGTTCTTTCTCGGGAACCAGCACTTATTTCAGTAACGGCAGTGTCTTATGTAAAAATGAGTGAACAAGTTATTGAATTATTACTGAGTCTTTAATTATGTTCTCTTCCAGAAGCTGATGTTGTTTACATCTGACGAAGATGTATTGTTGGCCACTGATTTAACATGGTCTGCTCTATTAGAAGCTAAAACAATAGACAACGGCTCAAGCTTGTGTTTGAAGTATGTCAGTCAAGTTCAGCTATGAAATAGGAACTTGAAATTTGTAAGATATATTTTGTTTTACAAGAAAATAACATAAAAAGTTTTATTCTCATGACTGATACTTTTATAGCATTCTTTTATTATAAGATACAAATACGGTAAAGCCGTTAAAGCAACAGCAGTATTAATTTGCAGGTCGGGAAAATGTAAGAATATAGGTTGTCTCCGACAAGCAAAAACCCCGCTATATGCATAGAAAAACACAGGATTTAATTTTCTGCCAAAAAATATTCCACATGGCTTTGTTCACAAGTTAAAATGAATAAAATTACACACACTGCAGCCCAGCTGCACCCCCAGCCTACTCACAGATCATGGGCAGCGCCATATTACAATGACGTCTGGGGGATCTTGTATTAAATGCCCCTGGATTTATGCAGTTAATTTGGCTAAAATTGGGGGTAAGCATTAAAAAAAGCGTAACCTACTTTCTTGCCTTATTTCGCCTTACAGGGAGGGAGTTTTCTAAGTCTGTGATTATGCGATCATTCATGTACATGGTAGATTCAATCTCGCATTAATGCAATATCGGCATTCCCTTTTATTCACAAATTTAGGTCATTAATGGTCACTTCGCCAAAATCCAACATAATTCACAGTTAAAACTAATTTCTAGCTTCGCAAACCTTCATAACATTCAACGCAATTCACGATCCATAACTTCTGTGCATTGGCACCGTGCAATCATTTATGTAGACTACATGATCTTGATTCAGTCTAGCGAAAACACAATGCCTTTATTCTCATTAATTTACAGTTAAATGTAATTTATAACCACACAAACTTTCTTAACTACAGGCCTTGGATTGGATTGCATCATGCAATGGCCATACAGTTAGCAGGGCAGAGTGATTGCTTATCTGCCTACCTGGAGAGAGTGATCCACTCACCCTGACACAACCTTCCGAAAAATGGTGGCAAAAACGTTCCCGTATGTGAATCGTGTTGGATAAAGCATTAATTTTGTTAAATGCGTGGTACTTGTAGTTAATTTTTCAGCAGAAAAGCGATGATTTAAGAGGTGGGCTTTAACTACATGATTTCACAATTTTGACCTTAACTCATTTTTTTTTGGGGGGGGGGGGAGGCTTGTGCTTCACGCTGGCGTTTAATATACGATTTGCGGTACCATACAGTGCATTTTGATTCAACCTCAAGGAACTGCTGACTAGTGCTTGTTACCACAAACACTGAACCTACGAATCGGTATTTACTTTTCAGGCAGTTGATTGCATACATAGGTACGCAAGCCATTCAAATGTGTCTTCAATTAAATTTTTGTCTTAAAAAAATAATCCCTGATATCGAGCAGTAGACACATGTGACGACAGAAAACAATATTGAAGTTGTTTGTTGTTTTACTAGTATTGTTATCAATGAGGTCTTAGTTTTCGATTTAATCTTTCAGTTTTAAACCATCTGGAGCAAATTCTATAATTTTGGGCCTCAAAATTGGACGGCCGACATGACTCTGTGATTTATTTACTTCTTCAATGCAGGCTTCGGCAAGCTAGTTGAATTGTTACCGCAATTGTTTGCCATAATACTGCATCTGCTTGCAACAATGCATAATCAACTATCCATCAGTTAATACTCTACAAACACGCTAGTGTGTTGGTATCAAATAACAAACATGGAAAAAAGCTTGGGCTGAACCTAAACAGAAATACGCATTTCTAATGTTTCGTTTTTTCACAAGCAAAATTGGGTGTACAGTGGACCTACCGTATACATGATAGACCAGACCATAGCTATTACAATAAAAATGAATAGAAAAAAAGCCAACAAATTAACTGAACAAAAAACGGCTTCGCCGTTTAGAAAAAAGGATTACAGCTCGTATGCCCATACTCACAGCTGTAAAGGAACACGAATAAAAACGGATTAGAGTTCACTCGAATGCAACGAACTATAATTTGAACTCCAATTCCAGGGAACAAGGATTGTCACATGCCAGCCTACACACAAAATACACATAT
>JAHWFP010060004.1:18010-28155 GCA_023313725.1 Lithobius niger | reverse complement strand
AATTTAATAAACAAGCTGACATAAACATTGTGTCAAGGGGGGGGGCGAAATATAAACATTCGGTTTTACAAAAGTAGATCAGTTGTCAGATTGTAAAAAAAAAATGTGAGGGAAGCAATTCCATAGCAGCGGCAGAGGATGATGTAGGGGGAGGTGTAAAATAGGCCACTTGCCCTCCCAGAAAAAAATCCTAGCTACGGGCCTGTTGAAGCATCAGTATAGTTGCTGGAAAAGATTCGTGACGATTTATTAATTGTCCGACAACTCTTTTTGTGAAATTATTTATGATCTGCAGTTTTGAAATGCTACTTGCAAAATTTTCATAAGTTCGTGAAGTGTAGCAAACTTATTAACCAAGCAATACTTGAACTTATTATTATTTTATTTCAAGAATTCAGCCCATGTTTTTTTGGACCACAGCACCTTTGCTTGAGTACAAAATGTGCCGAGTTAAAGATTATAAAAAAGAACAAAGGGAAATGAATTATGACACAGCAAAAACTACAAGCATGCAATCACTGTACAGTACTGCATGCCACGTACTAAAGGTGTACTCCTTGCACAGTGAAAATCTGGTCACTGCCTGCACCAGAAAGTTAGGAGAAGCCAACACCCCGTACACGAGTTCCCCAAACAGCTTTTCTTCTGATAGCTCCAAAGGATGGGAGGTTATTCTCAACCATTAATCTACTTGCACTTTACCATGGTGGCCGACCATGTAGCCGTCTAGTAGCATTGTTGTATGCAACTCTGAGTTTGTTCACAGAGGCCTTGTTGTCCATCCTTAAGCCGCTTGTGTAGATGTTTGTGCAATGTGCCTTGAAAAGACGGTTTTTTTACAAACCTAACGCACGAGCTAAATTTAGCCTTTAAGCCATTGCCAGCAACACACACCGCACGGCATTTCCTGCGCATGTTGGCATCATCACGTAAGTCATCCGAGATGATGTGCCCAATGTAGCAGCAGCTGCTCACAAGCTTCAGCGATTTACCACTTAAGAAAACCTTCGGGGGGGGGGGGGGGAAAAGCTTTCCATTTCAGGCCTCTTGGTCTAAAGAAGATACACACAATCTTGTCAAGGTTAAACAAAAGGTCCAACTGCTGGGCACGTTTTCACTTGCTGCCAGCAGTGCTTGAAGGGATTTAGCTGAAGGACAAATAATCGCCAAATCATCAGCAAAACAAACATTGTTGATGCATGTGCCACCAACATAGCAACCAACACCTTCGTTAACAAGCGCTTGGCTCAGACTTTCCATATAGACACCAAACATGGCAGGGGATAACACTCCACCCTGTCTCACATCATTACTGGTTTGAAAAGCTCTAGAGGTGGACCCACTCCATCGCGCGGTTATTTCCTGAGTTGAATGCCAGTTCCTAAGAGTCTTGATTGCCCACTTTGGGACACCCCTGTCACACAGTTTCTTAAACAGAACGCCCCAGTTTACCCGATCATAGGCTTTACTGGCATCCAGGAAACAGACATACACACTACTATAACAACTTGGTTACTTTTTGGCACTGATTGTGCAACGTCGTCTACTTGATGAACATGCACATGAAAATTAATGCAACGCCAACTCAAAATATTCAGCAAACTACTCAGCAACATTTGTGTAGCTGAGCTCGATTGTTATTGTTTCCCGAATTATTGTCCCTGCACGTTACCAGAAATTTAAGGGAGATACGACAGTTATACCGGTGCACATACAAGAAACCTATTTCTAACCCTATTCAACTGGAGAACTGTAGACTACTAGATAGGGATAACATTTACACAATTTGTCACACATCCACCAAAAACCGCCAATCTATGGTAACTTTGGCATTTAGTACTCAAAAATGGTTTTGTGCAAAAGTGTGTTTATTGCAAAATAATACAGATAACACAGTACTTTTAGCTCACTTCTGGAGAATAATTTTACTGCAGTGTAGTAGAAACATTATTAAAATGAACTTGAAACCATCTTTCAGCTCAGTTCGATGGTGCAACACTTGAAGCAGAGTTAGGAACGACGAGGTCATTTTCTTTTAACCAATGTCTGTAAACCATGTGGATAAACTGTTGATGCACTTGGAGTATTGGTTATATTTTTCAATTCATGGGGAATGAACTGCAATAGAAAACTTCAATTTATGACAGTCAAGTATTTTAAAATTATTCTAGATTTTATGGCCAATTATGCATATTTCTTTAAGGCAATGCACTTTGAAAAATGCAAGTAAGAGTTTTTTTTATCATAAAACAAAACCCCCCGTCAGCATTCAGCCATAACAGTGTTCAGCATCCAGATCAACTAAAACGGGTTTTCGCCAGCTAAATTGTCCTTCTCATTGTCGCAGGACAGATAACCCAGTTTGGGTACGTGCTCCCTGAAAAAAAAAAAAAAAACAACTAGAAAGAATTTTACGATTTTCACTTTTCATTCCTTGTTCGTGGCTACTTAAAAAGGTTAGTACAAATCAACGTGTTCGTTTTAACTTGGCTAGTCTGTTTTCTCTCCCTTCGTAAAAAAAAATACAGATGATAAAACAAATAAATCCCTTTTACGCAGTGGTGTAGTGTAAATAAAAAAAGTAGCAGAGCTGTGATTAGAAAAAAGGAAATTAGGAAATCCCTAATGTAATATTGTATTTTTTACACTTAATGGAGCGTCATAAGGACTGAGGATGGAAAGCATAAACAGGTTCTCGTTTGCATCATACTGAACGTTGGCTTGCTGTACAGGTTTCATAGATAAAATAAACCCTTTGTAAATCTGGAAACACTTTTTTCATTGGGAGTACAGAAAAGTAGTGAGGGGAAGAGATTTTTTTAAGGGCCAGAGATTAAGATGTCACATAAAACAAAGATGCTGGAGTGCACATGGTGGTGTGTTTGATATTATTGCGCTAATAATACTGGGACTAGGCTCAGCTTCCACTACCCGGAGGACGATGAAACGTCATTTTGGTGCACACGAATTAAAAAAGCAAGAAGTGGAGCACTACTCCAGTACGACTACATCACTGCGTGTGTGGAAGTTTATTATGAATTTTTGTTTTATAACTAAGACAAACTGTTTTAACTCCTTCCATATTTCAAGTTTTAGTAAATTCTGTGACATTGGACTATACATAGGAAGCCCATAAATTTATCACATACTTATAATGGTTAAATATTACGTTGAAACTATTATTTCATCCCAAAGATGTGATCACTGCATAACTCACTTATCCCAACATTTCGCACATAATTTTTAACAACCTTGTTACAAAGAATGCTTTTCTATCTTACAGGGTAAGCTCAGTTTATAAATCATGAAAATTTGAGACAAAGGTTTGTGGCGACGTAAAACATGCCATTTTATGAGCCATCTTCTAGCTCAGATTTTCTCTCCCAGAAGTAAAAAGCCATTTTGTTTTAGGACACCTTAGATCATGTGCATCATATCTTTCAATTAATTCCAAATACCACGAGTCTTCATGGCGTAATTAAATACTGGCTGATTATTGATCAATTTTGCACATGTGACCATTACTAACCCAGGAAGCTGTTAATTGTTACTATTAATTTACAAACTTAAATCCAAAATTGGGGCAAAGATCGTTGAGGAGAGTTTGAAAGAATCAGGTAATGAATTCAAAAGCCCATCGTGCATGTTAAAACACTGATGACAGGGTGAGAGAAGTCTGCTTTGCTTGGCACCGCACGTTAATAAAAACCCAAATTCAAAGCTGCTTGTCAAAGTTTTTTTTTCCTTCTGCAGACAGTAGCAAACTAGGCTTGCCCTAAAGTATCAGAGTTTGTGCTGGAGTAGATTTTAAACCATCCCTCCTAAAATTTAAACGGCTTTTATGGTTTCAGTAACTAAACGGAAAAAATCTAAAGAGCTACCACCACCTCTTATTAACAACTTTACTTGCTATGCGTACTTCGTACCTGTAGCAAACACTGGCATATGATTAAGAGACCAGAAATGCTGAAAATTTGTTGCCCAAGAAAGGCGGGGGGAAAAAACTGAAAATGTAACCTGACAAATGCATCAACAAAAATTCTAAAAATGTATTTCTTAGTGCAAATGGCTAACTTTCGAATAAAAATTCGAAAGATGCTACTGAAATGTCAAAATCCATCAAAATTTGATAGAATTGGGGGGAATAAACAGCATCATACACATATAGCATTAAAAAATGGAAGCAGTATTAATGGAATACCAAATTTCCAATTGTGATTGGTATTACTATAAAAAAAATTATCTTTAAAAACAATGGGAACTCCCGAAAAGATTTTCGTGCTGGAGGTCCTTTACCACATACATTGTCATTACTGCTAGTTTTGCATCACAAATTCAGCATAATACGCACACAAATAAACTGGCTGATATTTTTAGGTTTCTAGTTTCATCAATTCCAGAGTGGAAGCTAATGATGCACAAAACTTGTTTAACATTCAATATAAATCACATGCCGAATGCCACACAAAGGGAAGGAGTCGTCTTACCTTGGGAATAGTGTATGTAGAAGTCGGAGCGTCAGTTGCCCAACTGTCCTGTGTAATCTTTAAAAGGTAAATAAAATTAACAGTTAGACACTTTGCAATAAATGTCATTAAAATTATTTCTGTTGATGCTACTGACTGTTTATGCATACATCTCGTAACTCAAATGGTAATCCTTTCATTATTTTCGCTTTTTCTTGCAAATTACAGCGTTTAAAGAATGGTTTGGTCCTAATGAACGAATTGCTCTAAACAACACTAATTAAATCTTAGCAATCATCTGTAAAGAGGGAACACTACATTTGAAAAAAAAGATGTAACTTAGAAAACTGATTCTTTTTAATTTGGCTCTCTGTAGAAATCGTTTTAAATGGTCATGACAAAATCACTGTTAATACTAACATAATAAATGGACCAGTTTAGGTTTATTCTTTCGATTTATTCCTACCATGCAAAATACCGCTGAGCCAGTAGTCCATCATAGTTCAATGAAGCCGACATTTCACTTGCTTAGGAAATTGTTTTAAACTTAGCATAACATGTACACTTGCATCAAAAGACGTACTTAATTTCACTTGTTAGTTTGTGCAAGCTTATCTCAAGCTTACTTTCATTGCACAGCAATCCTTATAATGCCACCTGCTTTACCTAGGCCTTTGACTTCTGAAGATCAATTACTCAGCCGAGCGAATGATGCTGCAACACGTGATTCAGAATACTTTTCATAACCACTTCACTTTTTGGCTGTGTGCTCCACCCTTACGAGTTCTACTCAGTGCACTGCGAACGAATTTAACATCTGGAAAGCTGAACCACAACATGCAGAATTTGATGTTTAACAATAAAAATGTGTCCGCATTGTTTCAAAACCTGTGAAATTGACGATAATGGTGTTCTTTTTACCATTTGTAATTATTTTTGGCATTCTTCATACTAAACGAATTTGCTGTGGTGTGATGGCTTTTGCTGCTCATGTAGTTCTCGGGTTTGTTAGACCTGGCTGGCTCCATTACTGCAGCTACTAAAAATTGGCTTAGCATCCAACAGAAAAAGTTAATATTTCCGAAAATATTTGAGGGAGGAATTTCATTGTCGATCTCATAAGTATCATGCACCAAAGCTCCCTTGCCATGAAATTTCAAATTCACTTGAGCTTTCAACGTCACTTGTTTCGCTTGCTCGCCCAAAAATATAGGACGGACATAGGTATAACATGGATTTGGTACACAATTAATGCACGACTTTGGTAAAGCTATGCCCGAGGACATGCAAGTAAAGCTGCCATTTTAGCTATGGGTGACAATTCTCCTATAATTACCAGTGCATGAGAAAGAAACCAATACTGACGTGTCACAAAACAAGTTTTCAAAATTTGATTTAGCTTCATTGCCTTCTGGTGATACTTCCAGATACCGACATACTGATTAATCGTTTGATTGAAAAACTGTTTGGTGTTCTTCCTCCCTCTTACAAACAATACATTGTAATTACATTGTTACAAATTCTTTAAACACGCTCCACACTGTGAAATGCATATTTTTATATGGAGAAACCCAAATCTTACTATGAGCATACAAAGTTTATGCATGCAGGACCATGCAAGCCAGGACTGTTCCCAAAACTATTACATTACAGGACGGACGATCTGGAGCAGGGTAGATTAGTAGGTACTGACGCTCTTCTGAAAACGTGTTATAAAATAATACCCGCTTTCACCGGAACGCAGCACTTGTCAGGTTCTCGTAGGAGGCGAAACTTGGAATAAAAATGGCGGCATCGTTGCGATGGTAACCATGGTAATTGCAACAATAACTGCGGAAGTTGACGAAATACTCTAACATCCTAAGTTGAAGAACTTAGTCTGTGTTCAATTCAAACTGTATATAGTTCGTTACAATAAACCAGCCAGTTCGGATCTTTCTTAAAAAAATTTTTTTTTTAATGTCTTAATCTGAATTACGATATATTTTAAGTGATTAATTTTGTATTCTTATCGTGATCAATTTGCTTTAGTGACACTAAATAGTTTTGATTCCATGATGCCTTGCGCTCCCTGTTACTTGGCCGTAGTACTATCTGGCTGTAAATCGCTGAAAGCAGGTACGAGTTTTATCCAAATGCTTACCGTTGTCAGAGAAAGAGTAGCACTACCTATATGTTCTTCTACCCTGATCTGAAGTCAGTTACAACGTCATTTTATCAAGTGTTTGACAGGTATGAAAAAAAAAACTATCTTATGCAACCTGCTTACAACTATTAAACCTGGATTCCTTAGAACTGCGACGTCAAGGCAGATCTAGCCCTAACCTTTAAGATTTTGAGAGGTATCCTGATATCGATATCCCACTTTTCAAACTATCCATGATGACAATATGCATTAACACTTACATAAATTAACCAACTCGGCCACACACGTAGAGGTAGGTCTTTTTTTTTTTGCAGTGAGCTGCGAACATAGTATCCATTAAAAATGAAAACACTTTTTGACACCTCTTAAATGGGTTGACTAAAACGATTTTAGAAACGACAGGTACATTGCAAGACCCCTTGAAGTCTTAAACTTTTAGAAGTATTCTCTCCTTATATTGACCCTGTTTCCATAACACTTTAACGAGAGTAAAATGCATTATTATTATTATAACTGTGGAGATATATATAACTGTGGAGACTAGAAAAGTGTAAACGGTTAGGGCTCAGAGGGAAAATTTATAATATTCTAACAAGCTACTTAAGTAACAGGAATACAATAGTACAGCTACAGGGCATAAACAGCAACTTAATTGAAACAAAATTTGGAGTACCACAAGGCTCTGTACTAGGACCACTACTTTATTTAATATACACAAATGACATATCAGAAAATCTTGAAAAGACAGAAATATTTTTATTTGCAGATGATACCATCATAGTTTCAATACATCGCAAATACGAAAAAATGATGAGTAATTTACAACATGATTTTGACATATTAAATGATTGGTTTATTGAAAATGAATTATTCATTAGCAAGGAAAAAACAGTACAAATGGACATTACAGTACCAAAAATGAACAAAAGCAAAAATATTGGAATAATTAAACATTATGGTGACTGTAGGAACTTGGATGGTAAAAATAAAGATGAAATATGTAATGAAAAATGTTTAAATTTAGAAAAAAAGAAATTTACAAAGTACCTAGGTATAGAAATTGATTCAAATTGGAATTTCAAAACGCATATATTACAACTAATATCCAAAATAAGACAATTTCTACCAAAGATGTATCTGCTGCGAAAGATACTAGACACAAAAAATAAGAAAATAGTGTACGATGCTTGGATTGGAAGTATAATAAGATACGGCATAGAACTTTATGGATTTGCATCTGACTACTTGATCGAAAGATTACAAGAAGTGCAAAATAAGATTATTAAAGTTTTATTTGGCTATGAAGGAAAAGAACAAAAAACAAATGACGTTTTTAAAGAGAACGAAATATTAAAAATAATAAAACTCAGAGATTATATTATATTAACAAAAAATTATTACATAAATAAATTTAAAATCTATAATAAAGAGAGAGAAATAAATCTAAGGAAAAATAAACAAACATTTTCACAACCGACATGGAATAATAAATATGGGAAAAGAAATAGAACTTATTATATACCATGTATTTTTAATGAATTGCCAAAAAATATGTTGGAGTACAACAATTTAAAAGACTTCAAGATAAAAATAAAAAATACCATGACAAAAGATACATAAATTTTAATAGCTACCACTAACAAGATAATAAAAATAAAATACCCATTGCAATTAAATAAACCTATAAAATAAACCAGGGTCAAGTGTTGTTAATAATAGCAAAAAATATTGAATAAGATGCTTTGTATAAACTCACACAAGCTGTATTACAGCTTCGAGGATTGCAATTTGTTTGTAATTTGCTATTGAAATAAATACATTATTATTATTATTATTATTATATGATAAGGAATTTACAAACAGATTTTAATATGTTAAATGGATATTTGATGGAGAATGAACGTATCATAAGTGAGGGAAAAATAGTACAGATATAACAGTACCGAAAATGAAAGACAAATATTTAAAAAATATATAATTAGTCATTCTGAAAACTGCGTACTAATAAAGAAATAGAAATGAGCATTGCTGTAAGAAAACATGTAAGGAATTATAATAAAAAAATACACAATATACATAAGAATGGATGTTGATTGTGAATGGAATTTTAAACAGCATATTATTAATTTAATAAATAAATTAAGGAAATTGATACCATAATTGTATAATGTTAAATTTCTGTTAAACAAGAAAAAAAAAATTATATGACGTATGGATTGAAAGTCTACTACGCTATGGGATTGAAATTTATGGCTTTGATACAGATTATATATTATTTAGATTACAATTTACAATGAGGACAAAATAAAATAGTAAAAGTATTGTTTGAAAAGGAAAGAGAAAAAAAAAGGAAATATACATTAAAAAATAATATTCTAAAAATAGTTGAATTGCAAGATTATGTGATTATCTTAAAAAATTATCATATAAATACAATAAAAATTATGATAAAATAAAGGAATACGACTAAGGAAAACAACACAGAGATTTAAAATACCCGAGTGGAGAAATGCTTATGGAACGAGGAACAACCAATATTATTTATATACCTACGATTTTCAACAAATTAAACCTTAGAACCCTTGTCTCCCCTGACTACTTGGTGAGGCACGATCACGGTAAGAAGATTAGAAGGTGCAGACCAAATGTTTTAGCCAATTCTTTTTTTCTGAAAACTATCCGTGACTGAAATGATTTAACAAGTGAAACTGTGCAAAACCAAAACTTTAATGCATTCAACAAAAGTTTGGTTGCTCAGCATACTCTTATACAGTGCAGCTAAATAAATAAATAAATGCTGAACTACCAAAATAAAGGAGATTTAAAAATTGAATTAAAAACAGAACTAACGAAACAATATACATAGTGAAAACAAAATTAGCACTTTGAATACCTAAATAATGATTATGTAAAATTATACAACATTGTAAATATTTTATATTCATGCAAAAAGTATGTGTAATTCGGTAAAATATATGAAATATTAGAATTATATAATATATATGCTTGTTGCTCATACAAGTTCTTTGGAAACTTCGAGCCATGTCACAATGCAATAAATTATTATTATTATTATTATTTCAGACTAGTAATTGGAACACATTATATCACTTTGTATGCAGATGACATTTTCCTATTATCCATTAACATGTCCGAAAAAAATATAATAAAAATCTGCAAAATTACTTCAATAAAATTAGTCAATTATTAGATCAGAATGAATTATACATCAGTAGTATTAAAACATTTTTCATGCAAATTGGTATATCACATATGAATTTTGGCAAGAATGAAATTATATTACATATTAACAACTGTAGTAAGTAATTGTAACTGTTCAAAAATAAAATAAAAAGTCACAAATACAAAATACTTAGGAATAGATATTGATAAAAATTTGAAATTTTACAATCACAGTAATAATCTCATTATAAAGATAAATCCATTCCGATGCTAGGCTATATAGCCTATGATAAATCCAAAAACAACAAAAGCGAATATTTGAAGCATGGATTATGTCCCAAATACACTAT
>JAHWFP010060004.1:3486-17910 GCA_023313725.1 Lithobius niger | reverse complement strand
GAATTTGACTAAATTATTAAATTTTTATGGTATCTTGTCATGTTTGGTATCAAGGACCATTAATTATAAAATTTGACCTTTGACCCCATTTGACCTTAATACAGGTAAATAGAAAGTCAATAATTTTATTTTTTGTCCCAAATTTAACAGAACTAGTAAATATTTACTACGCTGTCTTGTATAGTATCAAATGAAAGATGTTGATCTGTGGACCATTATAAATTGACCTCATTTGACCCACTTTACTAACGACTTTTAAACATTCACAATGAATCACTTATCATGTTATAGGTAATGGCAAACAGTCATTGGCTTAAATATAACAACAAAGCAATTGTAGATGAATAGATGCGATTTGCAAGATGTTGTATTACGACCAGGAGAGCTATACATTTTAATGGCAGTTCAAGCAGTAGGGTCTTGTATCGAAAACATTGGTATTGACAACAGTTTGGTAGAGGTAGAATTATATAGTCACCAAACAGTACAAAAATATTGCAAGGAAACCACGTCAGAAGAGCTATCCAAGCTCATCTAACCGTATTAGAGGTTCTCTCTATATGTTCTGTTTCATGCATTTTCGAAAAAGTATCCATGTATCAAAGCATGTGTTGAAGATAAAGCTATTCGTTTAAATACGGCATGTGCGGAAAGAGATGTGAAAAACATCCCACTTATTTACAAAGAAGTGTCCAATATTTTAAAGACAGAATATGTGATTAAAACTTTTTAAGAATTTGAAGCTGCTGATGCCACTAATCTAATCTCAGTTGTACTTCTGCAATTCATGCAGATGGTGATTGATCTTTGGGATTTTACTAGAAGTGTGCGATCTGGGATTTGCACCTTACTTTAAGTAACTAGCAAAGTATTTCTTTGCCCATGACAAGCGAAGCTACACAAGAATCCTTGCAATTAATTCAGCTGAGATGAATAATTTAGGGGAAAATGCTCCAGAGACACTTGCTCAATTTGAAAAAGGCAATTGGAAAGTGAACAAGACCATGGTGCCGTTTTGTAGTATTGGTGATGACCACGCATTGGAGCACATCAACCAAAGGAATAAAGTATCTGAAGGTATTCGTGTATAACCTTACATCCCAGTGCATGTGCAAGATTCTTTCTTATAGCACCTGAAATGGCAAGGTTGGCCAGTCAAGCACAGGACAAATGATTGATGTAAATACATCAAGAAAAAGTTTCACGAGTTAAACCTATCAACTTTACAAACAATCAATGACAGTATACTGAAGCTTCATAACTATTTGAAGGAGTTATTAAATGAGTTTGAAGTCTACACAGGACGGCTACTTAACCTTGATACAATGACAGTAATGACTGAGGGCATCAAAGTCGATGTACTTAAAAGAAATTCAGTAGGACAAAAACTGTACGTACAGTTCCTCGAAGAAAGTCCATCAGTCTTTCTCTTGTTGCAATCTACAAGGACTTCGATACATCATATCGGTCAAAAACAACATGAATTTCATGGTACGTTACATACTTTCGATAAATAGTATTCATAAAGGAAGTGGAAAGTTGGGCACATGTCAGAACATGAGGTTCTTTATGGAAGAGCTTCAATTCTGCCATTGCAACGTTATAAGGTTTTTTATCTCGGTCTTTACTAACAGGTGAGCTTATTTCTTGTGGCTTTTCTTCAAGAATTACCGAAAGTGCGCTTTTGTTTGAGAAATTCTGTATCGAGCCATCTATGGCAAAAAGCGATCTTGGGATCAAGGAAAATTTGTAGGGGCCAATTCATAGATTCATGGACGAGATCGAAACCACAACCAACATTCACACCAGTAATGCGTTACTTTCTTTCAATTCCACCATAAAGTCTTTTAATTTCACTTCAACTTTCTTGTCTAAATCTTTCCACACTTCAAGTATTTTGAAATAATATTAGACATTTATGTCCCATATATTGGCCGAAGTCTTACATACTCGATTGTTCGAGGAACTGTATGTATAGTTTTTGTCCTACTTCATTTCATCTAAATACAACAACTTTGATGTCCTCTGTCATTAATGTCTTTGTAACAAGGTTGAGCATCTGTCCTGTGTCGTCTTCAAACGGATTTAATAGAAATAGATATGAAGCTTCAGTGTACTGTCATTGATTGTTTGTAAAGTTGCTCTAGGTTTAACTCGTGATGCTTTAGATTTCTTGACGTATTTACAACAGCCATGTCCTGTGCTTCACTTGCCACCCTTGTCATTTCAGGTACTACAAGAAAAGATCTTGCACATGCACCGGGATTAAGGCTATATCACGAATATCTCCAACACTTTCATGCTTCGGTTGATGTGCTCCAATGCGTGGTCGCCATCAATACTACAAAACGGTACCATGGTCTTGTTCACTTTCCAATTGCCTTTTTCAAATTCAGCAAGTATCTCTGGAGCATTTTCCTCTAAATCATTCAGCTCAGCTAAATAAATTGCAAGGATTCTTGTGTAGTTTCGCTTGTCATGGGCAAAGAAATACTTTGCCAGTAAGGTGCAAATCCCAGTTCGCACACTTCTAGTAAAATCCCAAAGATCAACCACCATCTGCATGAATTGCAAAAGCGTAAATGAGATTGGATTAGTGGCATCAGCATCTTAGAATTCTTAAAAAGCTTTAATCACATATTCTGTCTTTAAAATATTGGACACTTCTTTGTAAATAAGTGGAATGTTTTTCACATCTCTTTCTGCACATGCCTTATTTAAACGAATTTATTTTCAACGCATGCTTTGATACATGGATAATTTTTTGAAAATGCATGAAACAGAACAAGTAGAGAGAACCTCTAATACGGTTAGATGAGCTTGGATAGCTCTTCTGACGTGGTATCCTTGGAATATTTTTTTGTACTGTCTAGTGACTATACAATTCTATCTTTACCAAACTGTTGTCAATACCACTGTTTTCGATATAGGATCTTACTGCTTGAAGAACTGCCATTGAAATGTATAGCTCTCCTGGTTGTAATAGAACATCTTGCAAATCGCATTTATGCATCTACAATTGCTTTGCTTGCCGGTATATTTAAGCCAATGATTGTTTTGCCATTACCTATAACATGTTAAGTCATTCATATTGAATGTTTAAAAGTCGTTAGTCAAGTGAGTTAAATGAGGTCAAAAGTCAATTTATAATGGTCCACAGGTCAACAGCTTTCATTTGATACTATACAAGACAGCATAGTAAATATTCACTAGTTCTGTTAAATTTGGGACAAAAACTTAAAATTGTGACCTTCTATTTACCTGTATTGAGGTCAAATGGGGTCAAAGGTTAAATATTATAATTAATTAATGGTCTGCGGACAGACACCATTCGTTTGATACTAAACATGCCAAGATACAATAAAAATCTGTGGACTAACACCTTTCATTTGATACCAAACATGATGAGGGTTCACTAATTTTGCTACTTAGTCCTATTTTAAGGAGGGGTACATAATCCCGCCACCCCCCCTGCTAAAAATGCGGGGTTGACACCAAAGATTTTTTGAAAGTCTGTGACCATACTAACACTTTGCCATAGGTGGCATGTTTCTCCCACGAAAATTGCACGGGATGCCACTCGGCCACGGACCAAACGTTTGAATAATATTTTCAGTATTGAGCAACTTCTAGAGCATGGAATAAGAACGCAAAACTACTTTACACAAGACTATAAAATCCCACTACTGTTATGATATTTAATTGGCATAAATTAATAATTTATGTGATTAATCAAGATATTAATTAAATCATTAATAAAGTCATATCTGACATAGTTATTAATTATTGACATATTAGAGCATATGGAATGGTTAATAGAAGGCAATAATTTATTGGCACAAACATAGCTTAAATATTAAAAGCATAAATAAAAACTTAGAAAGAAAGCATTGCAATTCTTAAATAATATAGTCTTGAAAACATTCAGGTAAATGGTTGACACAAGCAAAATTATTAGAAGTATTGACATATAAGGAAAATTCGTAACAAGCAGCAGGCGTTTAGCTTGAGTTTGCAGTATTGGCACTCAGCTAGTCAAATTATAAGAATGAGCAATTATCTTGCTTAAACAGGAAAGACTTAAAGAACACAAAACATATTTGGATGACTATATTTCGAAATACCAACTCAGAGAATCACTGCCGAGCAAATGCCACGAAAACAAAATAGGCTATCAATCTCTTGTGCGGTGTCTTCGATCGAGTAGGGTTGCGCTTCCGTTCGTCCGATCAGCTGTCTTCAAGGTTGTTGGGTAGCAGGCGACTTGGCTTCGCTGCAAGGCGTGAGCAAGACTTATTGCAGATAAGTATTCAATGAAATATTGTTGTTGATTATTGCTTGGGCAAACAGGAATCAGAGCGAGGATTTATTTTTATTAGGATTGAAATTGATTAATTAACATTTGGCCAAATTAAATTAAATGGGTGTCAGACATTTTTGTTAGACGAAGATTTTGAAGTTAAGGTGTCAACCATTTAATCTGGGGTTAATATAAAGTTCAACAAATTAGTGTGGTCAAGTATATTGAGTGCTTACGGTTGAAAACTAGTTGTTGTAGCGTTTAGTTTAAAACTGAATAAAGAAGGAGTTAGCAGTCTATCATTGTTGCTTGATTTATTTCATATATTTGACACAGTGTTTGAAATAATACATCCTGACATATTATGGGCCTTATTGATGAATTGCAGTAGTAAAAATCATAACGCTAGTAAGAAAAAGCAGAAGTAATAATAACTGGTTCAAAATGCATGGCGAAATTCATATGGAAAAAGAAATACTTAATTCCAAAAGTATGAAAACGAAAATAAAGGAATGGTTACTGGGAAAATGAACAGAGAATTAAAACAGCCTAATTTGTGTACATATTTGTTTTTTTACATACTAATTTGAGAGCTAAGTAATTATGTTAACATAGTAATAAATTGTAAACATGTTCTGTATTAAGTGTAATTGTATTGATCTGCACATACAAACTGTTTATTCAGTTTTATGCTTAAAATTATTATATTATGACTACTATACTATTACTGTAATAATGAAATTCACAATAATTATTTTTTCACTTCCTCTTGATGTAAGTAGCGATAACTCGCTAAACCTGAATACAAATATTAAAAAAGTTGCAAAATTAATTGGCAGAACTAGCTTGGTTAATATGAAATTGCAGAAATTGTGTGGGACATTATTGTATTCACGGAAATAAACTTAACTTCAGATGAAACCAGAAGCTTCAATATTAAAAGTTATAAATTTTCGAACTGCAGGCAAGATTGTAGAGGTGGGGGATGTTCTTCTTTTTGTCTGTGACCAAAATATTATAGACCTCAAATGTGTAAACCTTGAAATTGATGAAAATGAGGCGTTGTTTTGTAGTTTTCTTCTAAATGTTAAGCAATTTGAAGTCATTGCATTATACAGAAAACCATCCTTAAACTGAACAAAATTTATTAAAGAATTTAAACAACTCCTAAAAGCAAAGAAAAAATCATAATTTGATTATTATGGGAGATTTCAACCTAAATATTCTCGAGGGGATCAATATCCAACTGAAAAGTAATGGCTTATTTAGGGTTCTGTACATTAATCAACACACCAATACACTTTAAGAGAAGAATTAAGGAATAATTATCTTGTTAAATCTTGCATCGATTTAATCTATTGCAGAATGAAAAACTGGAGTTAAAAATCATACGTTATTAAAATAAAGTTAGCAGACCATTATTTTACATCTGTCCAATTTAGGAATAGTGCAACTAAACAAAAAAGATTTAATTCTAGGCAATCATTATCAAAACAATATAAAGGAATTATCTGGCAATAGTACACGCTGTTAGCGACAAAAAGTGCCAAAACATTTCAGTTCCGGCAACAAGCTGCATATTGCACATGGAAGCTGTCCACAGATTTTAGTCTCCAACTCCACTGGAAGACACGCCCGGAAATGACGGCGTAATCCGTGATACCGTCATCAAAATGGCCACCATGCGACATACTAAATGTCTATTATCTCCGGAACTAATCGATCAATCGTAATGTGCAACCTATTGTTGGAAACATAATTTGATTTTCTAAAAGAAATGCCTGAACAATATATGCCATAAATCTGTTAGTTTTGGTTTAATCGGAAGAAAACATAATATTATTGCTGTGCGATATACTAATTCTCAATTATCGCCGGAACTAATTGATCAATCTTTTCATGCCAACTAACTAACTAATGAAAGGTAATTTAATTTGCTAAAAGAAATACTGGAACAACGTATACCGTAAATCTATTAGTTTCTGCGTAACTTGAAGGAACACACATTATGACGTTCTAAAAATGGCCAACATACGATATACTAAATCTTGTGTATCTCCGGAACTACAGTGTTTGCGTGATTTTTTGAAACGGCCAGAATTTCCCACACGTGTGATCGTCGAATTCCTAATTAATTGCTGTAGTTTCGATTCTGGTACTTCACCCAATTGTTTTTTTTTTTCACTACTTTTTGTTGTGTAATGTTCTATTCCAGTGACCATTTGACCAGAATAAACATTATTGTCTAGGATGGCATAAGGGCAAACAATTGTATAAAACACTAATCAAGTATAAAATAGGTAGGCTAAATAATAAGCAAACATCCAATTATACTGGGCCTTTAATCAACACTCCGCTGTACACAATATTGACCCCACATATGGCCAATTAAATCAGTGACAGATTATTATGATTTGATTGTATGATTACAATGATTTGACATGAGTCTAACGAATGGCATTACGGATTAAGTCGAGCGGTAAACCTAATCATTATTATATTCTCTGAGTTAAATTAAGGGAAACTCGGGTTAATTTAGTAGCGTACGGATTGGTACTAGTTAAGCATAAACACAATTAGCTATCGCTAATCAATCAGAATACTTAGCTCATTAATTGAAACTTGAGTGCGGCCATGGGCCCACGGGTCGGCTGAGCGGCGAAGCCCCGTCGCTAGCTCGGCACGGAAATCTGCCTGGCGTACTTCTGGATTGCGGCCTTCGGAATTTGACTGGCGTGAACTAGTTAGCGACTGATAAGCTGCTGGTGATCGGGTGATATCACGCATTCCGAGGTTCAGCTTAAATACTGTGGCGTTATCGGCCATGATCAATCCATTGTAGTATTGATTTATTATTGAAATGCTAAATATAGTAACATTTGGACAGCTTGGGCCCTTATCATTAATTGGGACCTCTCCGCCTGTCAATCATTCTATTGTTGCGTTCGGGTTCATTAATTGTTCCCCGTACGCGGCACTTTGAAGGTATATGCCGCCATCCCGTGTGGGAGGTACTTGTTGTTATTCCACGTAGTGATCGATCATGAGCGACGATCTTATCGTAATTAAATCTACTTCTAGAAAGTCATTTAGCTGCTACGAAACTGTCGTAAATAATGTCAGCTGGTAATGCCATCTTTTAAACTCTAACAATAGGTGTAATTACACTTGTTCAGTCTCAAATGATCTTGCCGCCTCTCGGTCGTCTTTGAAGAAGGACTCCCAATTATAATTGCTATCTGGAGTCATTTTGATTTATCCGAATAAATACTCGGCTCATGCATTTAATAAATGTATGATATGCAAATATGCATCCGATTAATTAATTGTATTGTTTCTGTTATGAATATGAATTAAGCCATAATTAATTTCCCTACATAATCCCTGTTCATTCTAAAATCATGGTACCTTTTTAGTGGTTCCTTATTTTAGCTTCCAAACCTAGTTCATTTATAACAGAAACTGCTTTACATAATTAAGCAAAAATTTCGCATTCACCGGCGGCTTAAAGTTAATTGCCGTGTGACTAGGAAAAACGGACCTTTCTTTGAGGTAAAAAAACAAGCTTCACAGAAATCAGGGCAATAATTATGTACAGCAAGATTAAATTGCTATATTAATTAAGCAATACTAGTCTGGGTGGAATTTGGCATAAAATATTGTATGGCTTAAGTGCATGCAAGACTCGAGGGCGCATTCTCCATGTGACTGAACTCAATATTTAATAAAATCAACTTTGTTGCTGTTGATCTGAAATAAATGATATTTCGTTTTCCTTGGGCTGGCCACATAGGTTTGTTTACCCTCTCGCTTTCGACGAGGGAGGCATGGCACTTTCCCATATCGTGTTGTGCTCTACTTTTGACCTCGAGTTGGCCACTGGTCCGGCCAAGGTCGTTCAAGGCTGAGTGGGTTTTCTCTACCCTCGGTAATTACGTTGCCAACCATTTGGCCTACTTTTTGCTCTAGCTGGGGGAGTGAAAGAAAACACAAGCGTTACTAGCTATGCTTCATTAACTTTCAACATTCTCCCTTTGAAATCTCGTTTCTTGCCTCTTGACCTTTGGAAGAAAAGCCACTTTTTATAGCCAAACGTGACTTTGATTTGCTCCCTTGGGCAAATAAATAATTAATAAAATATGGAATATCCATGGTTCGATTCGAACAGTACCATTTTACATTGTCAAATTTAAATATTTTCCTGTAGTACCAATAGCAACGAGATTTCATCGGAATACACAGTTTTCATAAATAATAAAATATCATATGCATGCTATATACATGAGTCGCCCGGAAACTTGTATGTTTCTGAATGTATCACTTGTTTGGTCTCGTATTGGAACTCAAACTGGCGACCACGTTATCAAAATCGTTTCATCATGCTTTTTACTTAATTAGTAATATTTTCATGCTACATAGTAACAAAATAAGCATTTGAACAAGGGAGGGGGACAGGATACCTGTTTTATTACCCCGTTAAGTCGTATTCGCTTAACCCCTTAATGTAAGTGTCATTTACTGTTATTCCCAATGACAATTTCCACGATTGTGTGCTTATTGCATACATAATATTTAAATTATTTTCACATGCTCCACGTTTAGGTGGTTTTTTGTTAGTGTCTGTATTTGAGTCTATGTTTCATTTATTCAAAACGGCATAGCGAGTACTGCAACTCATTCATATATGCGGTTTGGTTGATGTGGCGTGTACAATATATTATGTGTTTATTTGTATTTGTTTCACCCATTTTGACTCCTACGAGACAGTTTAGACTAACCCGGGGGAAAGCCGTCAATTGTAGCTTATTAAGAAACGTGTGTATTCATGTTTGTCTGTTTTTCCCTTTTGACTACCAAGCGACAGTTCAAACTGACCAATACGGAAAGCCGTCTATTATGGCATTTTAAGAACCTTGTTCATGTATATATGTGTCAACCCATTTTGACTACATGCTCAGGTCGAACCTAACAGTAAGGTTCCGCCAGCAAACATGAATTTTAGGAAATTATTGCGTTGCCTCACAATAAATATGTTATACCGCCAGAATTGTGATCTGTACAATTCTCGACCCTAATGTCGTGCGATGCTCTAGCGACTCGTATTCGTCACTAGAGTGCTTGTTATAGAGTGATTTGTCTGTAAGGTAATTACCTTGAAAACGAGCTCTTTTACCTGGAAAAGAACCGTTTTATGCCATGTGCTACCTGCACTGGTCCTTCTGAACGTAAGCGACCAGAGTATTTAGAAGACTGGAATTCCAAAATTCCAGAAGCCTATGATTTAAATTATTTAAGTCGAATTGCAGCAATCATATAACGCATTTTTTTCTTTTTTTTTTCATTTAATGCTGCTGTATTATATTTATTTTTTCTAATTCAGATTTGCACTAATCTGCCAAAGCACGGCAGTGTCGCATCTAAGCGTTGCGAATGCAAACTGTTTAATTTAGAAAATGCAAGGCACCCGTGAAATTCCTGGTATTTAAGCCTTGCATGGCAAGCTGTTTAACTTAGAATATGCATGACATGCGGAAAAATTTTATCCCGGTATCTAAGCGTTGTATGTACAAACTGTTTAACTTAGAAATAGCACGGCATCCGTAACAACGGGTATCTAAGCGTTGCGAACGCAAGCTGTTTAACTTAGAAGTTGCGCGGCATCTGTAAAAATCTTTCCCGAGAACCTAAACGTTGCATGGCAAACTGTTTAACTTAGATTAATGCATGCTTCCATAAAATCAGCGGTTACTAAGCGTTGCATAGCAAACTGTTTAACTTAGCATATGCCTGTTTACTTTAATTTTGAATATCTTGTTCAGAGCGATGTTGCATCGCTTATAAGGTGACCAGCACCGGAAGTCAAAACAAACTACATTTTTTTTTCAATTAATGGGACGGATTCCGTTGGACTTCCATGTCACTGAGTGACGGTGTAACTACAGCACTAGTTACCCTGGGCAAATCAATAATACGAGTTGGCCAGACTCCATCATTGATTTGCTAGGTTATAAGACTGCACTTACAACACTAAGTTCACATGCGGTTGTTGCCAACCAGGAAACAGTAGCTTCCAGCATGCGGTAGATCTTTCAAGGTGTTCACTACGACCTGAATAAACGTGTGTAATCTATTCCTTAGGAACTTACATGTGAGGCACTTCGAACTTAGTGTAACCGTCAATTTGAAGTTACGTCTGGATTCCAGATCTTAAGCGTACCTCACTTCTAATCAAGTTGGATTCACATAGCGAATCATATTACGTAATTAACGTTAATTGCGCTGTACCATAGGTAGCAGCAGTGTGATTACACGTTAGCAACTTTACAATTTGTAAAAAGGAATGTTTTCCCAAATTAATAATTTTACCATGGGTAACTGGAATATTTTCCAAAGTAAGAAGCTTCACCATAGGTAATAGCAGTGCGATTTTTTTTTTTAATTAATAAGTTTTGCAATGAGCATCAGGAATGTTTTCCAAGTTAACTGAGTTTTACAATGAGTAAGAGGAATGTTTTCCCAAGTTAACCGAGTTTTACAATGAGTAAGAGGAATGTTTCCCAAGCAATAAGTTAATATGTATTTCCCCATTAACTTAAGAAATTTCACAGTTTTAAGTTTGCATAGCAAGTGTCATTAATTTATAAGTGTCGTGGCAAGGAGGGGTGGGGTGTATGATTTACACAGATGTTTTCACCACGAGGCTAAGAATCACTTATCTCTTTATTCATTAATCCTGGATCATGATGGAATGATCCCTGTTCTATGATTCAGCCTCTTTTCTCCAATTTTCTGCCATCCTGACACTTTACCACAATTCACTGTATGTTGCACGATTTTCTGAAAATACATGAATTTGGACTACATCAGTTATGTTGTATTCACATATATTTTATTTTTATCTGAAAGCATGTCACAATTATTTACACTTTTGTATATGTTTCTGTGACCTTATACATGAATTAAATGATTTTATTTCATAGAATAATGTTTCAGAATTTTCTTTTCTCGATTTAAAGAAAGTTCTGTATTTTCCCACTATAGAGTGAGTTCGCTAAATTTAGCATCTTGGGTGGGTAGCAACTGTTGTCATGGTCAGGAGTGAGTCGTCCTGACCTATTTTGACCATCCCTTTCACTTGCTGATGGCTGCCCTTGAGCATAAACACTCTCTCTGCTGAGGGAAGGGGGTAGGCAACAACGAAAGTGGTCGGTGGGTTGAAAGGGTTGGGGGTACGGCTCTGGGCCATGCTGGCTTGATCTGACCTCAAAATGCGGCCTGGTCGAGGCCATGTAAACAATAGCTGATGGTCACTATATGAGCAGAGGGGGTGAGCTAGGTCCCTAGGAAAAAGAGACGGCCCCCTTTTCGTGACGTCAAGCCTGAACTTTGCACCCATTGGTTTTGCCAATGTTCGTTTTTGGGTCACAATATTTCGGACTTGGGAAATTTCGGGGATTTTTCCCGCACACGAAGTTGTGTACTTCCACTCGACTGTTCTTTTCGTTTTCTGCTCTACCTAATTTCGACAATGGATCCCCCACAGAAGAAGCGGCGAACAGTGCCCAAAGAGGAACGAAGTGCGGCCGGCAATTTATCGCGGCACGTTAAGGACTTCTTGCGGCTTTTGTCGCTTAACCTGCTTCTATTTTCCGTATGCCTGGACCATTAACTTTACTGTGAAAGGGTTCCGTCATTATTTGACGAATGTCCACATCGCTCCGTCGAAGAGGTGCCGTTTTCGCCGGTGTTGCCCGACGAGGACCCGTTAGACTATGTGCTCCAGTTATTCTTCTTGGAAGTGATCCTCGAGAACCCGGGGCAGAATGTTTTAGTTGGCGGCGCCCCTCTGGAGGAGTCATCTTTCGCCCAGCAATTGCGTTTAAGCGCACACTTCCTCCAGTGTAGCCCTTTAACTGCCCGGCAGTGTAAACACTGCCGGTATTTAACGTATCCTCCGTTTCCCCGGGATACGGAAGAATTTTCTACCTTTTTCTGGCGGGCGGTAAATGCGGAGAACACTTTCTTCATGCAAATGAATTTGCACCGGGCAATAGCCCAATTTAACACCGCCGCCCGTCAGTTGGGAGATGTTTCTGTAACCGAAGGACGCCTGGACGACATCTCTGCAATGTTGCACGACTATCTGCCGGAAGGTCTACCGCCGCTCCCGGACCTTATCCGCATCGGACACGTACAAGATCCGGACGTCCCTCTCGTCTCCGATGCGGGAGCATCCGGCAGCGGTGTTCAACAGTGCCGTCGCCCTGGCCTTTGTCGCGATGACTGCCCTGTCTGCCATAACGGACAATATGGTAAGAAATTTACTTATTTTTTTTTATGTTAATCAACTTTCATCATGTAATGTTAAATTTAACTTTTATTCACATGTTGGTTAGTAAATATTACGTTTGATTCACTGGAAGTGGAAATGATAATATCAAATTTGTTTATGCAAAGCATTTCCCGTTAAACAACTTCCAGAAGCTTACTTAAATCTTTATCGCAATAATATGTGATTTAAGCTTAATTATTGACTGTAATGAGTCTTAAAAAAAATCTAATGCGATATATGCCTTTAAGAATACATTATTGCTTCTTGAGCAAGAAAATATGTCGTTTTCGACAAGTACTTTTTTTTTCTCTTCAAAAGTGTTTTAACTTTAATTTAATTCAATGGTTCTCAAAAGTAATACTAAGTTACTTTAAAATGCTTATTTTCAAGTTTACTTGGTATAGGCACTATGAATTGTAGGCCTTTAGGTAAGTTACATTTACATGAAATGGTATAAAATCAATTTCTATTTAATATATAATATAATAATAGAAAGTTTGGTGCAATTGCACGCAGGTCAGGAAAGGACCCTGGAAGGTCGCTAACATCCAGCCTGGAAGTCGTATAGTAAAACAATGAAATGCATGAAACAATTTGTAGTGAAAGTTAAAAACAGAGATGAATAGTAAAATTAAAGCTATTTACAAATTTAAAAATATGTATAATAATAATAATAAAAACTGCAACAGGACAGTTTAACCCAAAGCCAATAAAAGAAAGTTCACATGAGCATTCACATCATCAACATCAGCATTCACATGATCAAAACTAAATTAAAAACATTAACCCAACATGTTGTTTATTTATTTATATTAATTTATTATTATTATTAATTTATATGTTTATTAATTTATATGTTGTTTTATTAACAACGTGGTGCTAATTTATTTGAAGCACTGAAATAGGAATTTCTACGAACTGGTTTTAAAATGAATGAAACTGCAATTTTCGTTTCATGATCCATTTCCTTATGGATGTGAAATGCAAATATTGCTTACTATTAGTAATAATTTTAATTTTATAATTCATGTCCTTATGGATGGAAAATTAAACCGTATAGCATAGCTATGAACAGTTCGTTCAACTTCCGTTTCATAATAGGTAGATAATTTTATGCCTTAAAATAATTAAAGTAGCATCTGCTTAGGACCTTCATGTTTTTCCTTAGATTTAAGAAATGAATGTCCTTAAATGCTGTTTATAACCTCCATTCGTGCAAGGGAATCCATGCCATGTGGTGGTGTCGTTATTTATTTGTATAATAACTTTACTGTGGCTAGGTAGTCCGAACTAATTTTATGAACCTGGACTCCTATATAGCCTATTATTTATGTGGCACTGTTTCCGATTCAAGAATAACATAGTAATCTAGAATAACTAGAGTGTGAGTGAAGTGCAAGTACTGAAAATATTCAGTAGGGGGGGTGTGGGGGGGGGGGGTGTTTAAAATCTTAATAAAATTTGTTTACCGTACAAGTTTGCATAGTACGTATAAGTTAAAATGATACAAACATTAATTTTGAATGCCCGGTAACCATCCGGTAAATATTGGGAACATATCTTTACGAAATCCCTGGTTTTGAATATTTTAGCCGCAATGAGCGCGGCAGCGCGAACTAAGCGCTAAAGTGCATTAGGCTCTCTGCGCGTATAAAAATTAAATTTCCGCTGCGCGTTCGAACTCTAAATGATGAATTTAAGGAATGGTAGTAACTTATAGTCTTAAGAAATTTGATATTCTGTTCTTTTATTCTTAATTTGGATTAAGTATTAAAATCTGTTGACTGGGGGG
>JAHWFP010060003.1:40810-56805 GCA_023313725.1 Lithobius niger | reverse complement strand
ACAAAAAATACTTTGTTATACGCCACATTATCAGTTGAGTGTTGATTGCTATAGTAATGTGTAGGAGTACATGCCTGATACAGTACGTGACGTCACAGGTGACGTCACCAGATGGAAGTGAAGTCACAATCCAAGGTGGAAGCTCAAAGGTGTCGGTTTTGGTTCTACCCTTGTTGAAGCTTGTTTAACACGACCGAAAGTGTATAGACAAGTCAAATCATTGTGTCAAATGTCAAACACCTGTCAAAGGTAACCGCAACCGGTAACTAGTATAAAGGTGTCAGTTCAGGTAATTATGCCATATTACTACTAAAAAAACTCATGTTCGCTCATTTCCACCTAACACTAAGCTGATACGTCTTTGGAACTCCATGGTGTGGCTTCTTTCCTTCTCTCCTTTCTACTCTTTGTAGAAGGAAGTTGGTAGAACGTCCTAATGTCGGACGGTTTAATTGGCCAAATGTAACCTAAAGCCATGGTGCCCAACCGGGGAGGTGCGCCTCCCTGGGGAGGCATGGAGCAAATGCAGGGGAGGCGCGAAACGCTGCTAGATTAGTGGTGAACTTTTTTTTTAACGATGCATTGCAACGCCAATCACAGACATATTCCTGCTATCAACCATTTTTTTAATTACGTTATTGTATAGATGTCCAAGAATTACCAGTGTCATTAATTTTGTTTAAAAAAAAAATTACACAGCAGTAGAGTGTCGTATTAGGCCGCTCAGGAACACGGAACAACGAAGAACTTTTCAAAAAAGCCCCGCTCAGAAGAACTTTACAAAAAAATAAGTTTGCAGGGAAACGTTTCAAATTCACGCCTATTTCTTAAAAATACGGTAGCTGCCCCCACTGCATGAGATGAGGCCTTTGCGAGCCTTTGTTATAACAAAACAAACATATTTTTGAAAAATTTGAAAGGGATTCTTATGAAAATTGCACACCTTAAGTTGCTGGAAAATGTTTCAAATTTAAGCATACTTCTTAAAAATACGGTAGCTGGACCATGCCGAAGAAGCTTACGACACTGCCCGCAGTCCCCTCTGACCCCCCAAATCAGACCCTGTAGCAACGGAGGTGGGGAGGGGGGGGGGTCGCTATTGAGTGCTGTCGCAATAGGAAGGAATACTGTAGAACAGGTTGGGAACCGCTGACCTAAAGCCTAGCCAACAGCCTTGTCACGAATGCAATCACTTTTAATAGCAGCCACTTGTTCGATAACGTGCGAGTAACTTGGGACAAAACACATTAAATACTTCCTTATCGTGTTTTATTACACCAGCACTACGTACAGCGTCAGCCAACCTATTCATATACAGTTATTTCATGGTCATCTAAAACTATTTACAAAAGTGCCACTCTTTAAGGGGATGACCTTACACAGTAATGGAATGAGGCAGCATTTTTAATACGTCTTGCATAACATGATGTTTGGTGTCGCAACAGGCAAGGCCAACTTTTTTTTGTAAAATAGTAAATGATTCGTGTTTGAAACTACGAATGAGACCTGTTCGTAGGAAAAGACAGTTTTGTTGATGCAAAGAAGTCAAGTAGTCATTATACGTCACAACATCGTTCAACACATTCCTGTGAGTGTGTTTAACTATACTTTCTTAACATTTCCACGACATTCGAGTGAATACATTTTCGACCTCAGACCAACAAATTCTAAAATAGCGTTCCCACCTGTCTTGTCGTTAAAAGTACCCAATACTTGCCTTTGCGTTCGCTATACAAAAAAATGCACCCTAGGGTAGTTGCTGGTGTCGCATAAATGCAACGATGTTTTCATGTTTGAATAAATGTCCGATGTTTCGACCTCATACATAATGCTATCAGTATCAGACAATAGCTACTAGGTTACACCTGTCCCCGTATCGTTCCTACATAAAATTAAGGTGTAAATTAAACATTACAAGCTTAGATTGTTCCACTACAAAGGTCTATCTAGGCTCACACGGAGTTTATGCATCTTAAACAGAATCAGGTCCAAGGAGGGTAAATTCCTTAAACTTAATGCCATGGTTTCATCAATTTCCAATAAATCGAGTTACAAATCAATTTGCACATTTACCTTTCAAACTCCATCGTAGCATCCTTCCTTTAGTCAGTGTTGAAATCGATGACCGCTTTAAGCCACGCCCGTTCTGCAAACTTGAACCCCTTGGTTCAAGCCAACACCATTCCTTGCTTTAAGCAATAAACTAGGTTCTTATGGTAGTAGACCTAATCATACAGTGGACCTAAATGAGGGACAAGTTACGAGACGACGTGGTAGTAGGTGGAGATAGGTTAGCATTAAATGATGACAACATGGTCGCGTTATTTCTATGTTTTCAGCCGCTAAGGGATAATCTGGGTATTGAAAGTCTACGTGCAAATCTGGTCGTGATATCCTCGGGTAAACTAAGGACATCTAAACATTCCAACTCTCATTCATTCAGCACTTAACGTCCGAACATGGTAGCCACTTACTCAAACAATAACCATATAAATTTGTTGTAACGTATAGTAGATGATGGAAGTAATTGCTTTCGTTGGGTCAAAGTCAGGTAGGAGAAGATTATTTGCCTTGGCATACCACTTAGGAATAATGAAAACCCCACCATATATCCCCTTGCAAAATAAATTGTTCACGTCAATGTTGGTAAGCAACTCCAGATTAGCCCCTAAGGGCCCCTGTGGGACACCCCCGGTAGCAACCAGTAATATGACAATGGTCACGTAGCCTATCACTGAAGGGATCATGTGCAAATGATTGATCACAAATATGACAATGCGTTGCATCAGCATAATTTCTGTAATCGTCGTCACTGAGTAAAATTAGCACAATTACAGTTATAATATATACGTATTGTTGTCATACTCGTGTTTTGTCGATTTAAAAAGCTTATTCACACATTCCTACCACTGTAAACACGTTTTGAATGAACTTCGCTACTAGGACCAATAATAATATTACAAACAAAAACGTCAAGTGTGCCGTAAAAAAGGGGTTATACGATTGAAGGTTCACTTTACCTGTTCACTTTACGTGTTAAGATTATGATTGGTAAAGCACAAAAACACTTAAACAGATGCAGTTTTCTCAACTGTACATTCGATTATTTGAATTAAAAATCATCAATTTTTATCCGTGTACATTTTAACAAGTAAAGTGAAACTCAATCATATAACCCTTTTATTACGGCACACTTGACGTTTTTGTTTGTAATCCGTGTACCTTTTTTACGGCTATGGCGTCGCGCTACAAAGGTTTATGCATGCAGTCGATTGTTGCTGCCCACTTTGAAACAATTCAGCTCAGCTCTGAAAGCTTGAATCTACGAAATAAATACGCCATTCTATCGTTTCTAGCTGCCAACGGCCTCGAAATTAACAACTTGCTTAGTTTGGTTTAAAACTTTATTCGTTTAGCTCCATCAACAATCAATTTTTTAGCAAAGACATAACACGTGCATGAAGATTTGTACCTGGTGTGGCTCACCAGTATTGTTAGAATTTCTTTATTGTTCAGTCTATGTCTTGCAGCAGGCCTTAGGGCTTCGGGCAGATAACCAGGAGTGGTTAACGCTCGTTAAACCTTTTGAAATCCTTTGCAGCAGGCATCGGGTTGCGTTGGGCAGATGACCGGGTGCGGTTATCGCTCGTTAAAACCCTTTGACCCTTTTGTAGCTGGCGTTTGCTGATTGGCATTGTTCCCTTATTTTTTATTTATTTTATTTATTTACCCTACAGGAGTTTACACGGCCTGGAAGCCACTCACTCCATCTAAAGTGCTAAAAACTAACTTAAAAACTAACTTAAAAACTACACAAAGAAAGTAACAAGCCAGCCAACAACACCCCCAAAATTAACTCAATTGAACTCCGTTATTCCCTTATTACAATGATCAAAACAATGCGAAACAATCAAAATAATCGTTCAGGGTCTCTGTGGTCTCTGTGAGAATGAAGCCCGAGGAAATTTCTGGCTTAGATAATGTTTCTGGTTTTAAGCAGGTGCAGTAGTTTTTTCTGAAATAGTGGCAGCCAAGAACAAGAACAACAACAAGAACAACAACAACAACAACAACAACAACAACAACAACAACAACAACAAGTGAACAGTTTTCAAATTTAAGTGTGGCTTCCTACGTTTACTTTTGCACGGAATTGCATAAACGTTGGCATAAATATACCTTCCATACCTATCTACTACCTGGCCAAGTTTGGTCGAAGTATATTGAATATGAATGGAGAAATTAATAGTTTTAGTTTTGCTGGAGAGAGGACTTCAATCATATATTATATACACACACACCCACAAACCCACAAAGAACGTGAGATTGTATTTTAAGGGTGAAAGAACACTAAGGATCTGGCCTGCAAGCATTCTTTGGTGTTAGAATAGTTTTAAAATCTGCATACGTGATGTAAGCATGATGCAACTGTCATCGTATCAAGTAAATTTCATGAATGTTTTTTTTAGGCATAACTATATGTTGGGGTGTGTAAAAATAGTCTGTGTCCATTTAACGCATCAACGTGGCGAAATAGAGCTAAACAATATGGAATAATGTATCTAGTCTTTTCAGTATGTATCAAACAATGTTTTTGATGTAGCACTTGTAGCAGTAGTGCTGCCCCCATTGCAAGAGTAGCTTTACCTCAGTACAGTTTAATAATTTACTCTGATGAAGGGGAAAGGTTTTAAGATTTTCGTACTTGTATAAGAAAACGGCCACGGTATTTTGTGCTTCGAACTTGGCTAGTTCATGTACGGGTGTAGAAAAACTGATACCAGTTAAATTGAGGATGTTTTCGTACCTTTTATACTGTTCGACTCTGGTAGGATTATGAGCTGCTGGATAGAGTCCTGCCAAGACGGAATAAACGAAGCACTTGTTGTTGTGACACTTCACGTTACTGACAGCTTTCTTATTCAACCATTACTCTTCCAACAAAAATGTTTCCGCAACCACTAGAGTGAGGAGTGTACTTGCCCAGGAGCACGTCACAACGCTCAATTCTGACATCACTAGAAGAGAGCCATATTGATAGAAACTGTCTAATTGATGGATGATTTTAGCGATGGCTGTGTTATTTGCATGTTGTATGTCATCTGGAGTAAGAACAGCCAATGCTGCGCTGCACAGGTGTGCTGGCACTCGTAATTTTCACTCGCAATGTTCTAATAAAGCGTTCAGCTGGGCTGCATTTATTATTCTCGTTTTGAGTGACGTAATGGTGCATGTTAAAAGTCTTGCATTATTTACTCTACCCTATTTACTGGTACGTTTAAAAAATCTGTACCGTGATCTGACGGCTGTCGGCGGGTACAGGCCCACCTATTAAATAACTCGGTTAATGAACGACTCACAGAAGTACTATCATTGAATTTTAGCGGCAGAGCAAACGCTTCCTTCGACAACACGTCTATCACAATTAATTAAAAATTAACGTCATCATTGTAGGCAGCTAAATTGCTTACGTCGGGCAAATCCATCCCCCAAATTGTATTAATCCTGCCCACCCTAATCCTGTTGCATTCGAATTTAAGAGTAATAGACCTAAACAGAGTGTATTTGGTGAGAGTCCCAAATGCTAGATGAGTATGGGACTTCATCCATATATCTTCTCAAATTCATGCTAGAATGTCACAGAGCCGATGTCTTGCAAGGGACGAAAATCCTAATATAACGACAGCCAGGCATTTTTTCACTTTATTCCTAAAAGTCTTATTATCGTTAATTGAGCCGTGGATTAAATCAGTGACGTTTGAACCTTCTACCACTTTACCATCATGTATTAGCTGACCTGAAGTGTCCTATTCCACGTCACCACTAACTAAAAATTCTTGATTCACCCAGTGTAATTTTCAGGCAACACAGACACTTCTGTGGCTCTTTTTAGACGGCACCTAACCTCAGCAGTGCTTTGAAACTTCGTAAAAAGACCCAAACATCTACACCAAGGTGTGTGAAGGAGCACTTGGCTCTTCTGGCACCTTACTTCTGTTGTGGGACCACACTTCCTTAGCATAGGGTTGGTGTAAGTGAGACTAGGCCCATTCCTCCTCCTAACCTCCTGTTGGTGGTTGAACACTACTTATACTTATAGCATTATTTTCTATGCATTATTTATCGTTTATTGACTTTCTACATTTTTAGTGAGTTCAAAGCAGCTGTCAAAACTTTTGTGGTCTTTGTTATTTTGTCCTTTACTAGTGTTTACCACTTTTCAGATTCCTATTTTGCAAAAGTAGTTCATCTGTATCATTGCCGAGTAGTTGTTGCCACTAGATATTTTTGACAGTCTCGTGGGCTAATTGTCCCGTTTATTGAGTCGTGACAGTCTTTTCTGATCTCTAGTTCCTTATTAATTTTTTAATCATACGTCTACATGATCTGAGACAGCCGATCCACTTGTCCACTTGTCGTAATGGGCATCGTTTTGTAAAATAGGGCGTGCTTAAGGGATTTTTGGCAGCAGTAATAATTTTATGAAGTTGGCTGTGTTTCCACGTTTTTCCATACGGTGTCTTCCAAGTAGTGGATGGATTGTGCGTAGTTTGCAAGCAGGGTTAGTTTGTGCACAGTGATACTATCAGAACTACGGTGACAGGCGGGTTTGTGTTTGTGACTACGGATTCATTAGGTCAGTAACCACATAATTTACATTGATGGTGTCACCACTACCAACCATCCACGGAACGAAGATTTCACTATTCATCACCATGGTGGTGCCACGAACGATAGGTTATTGACTGAGGTGACGCTTTTAGGCCTACTAAAGAAACCCACCTTATTGTTCCCACCTATTGTAAACTAGGGTTATTATTGTCTCCTGTCGTCTATTAGTCAACAATATGCACTAGATTGTATGAATAAATGTTAAAAGATACGTTGGGACTAGAACTGAGTTACTTGTGGTAAAGTAATTCCTAACCACAGCTTATGTTTACAGTCGTTTACAGGATTAACTTTAATACTGTAAATTCTTGCGACATTATTTATGCTTTAGTCTTATTACTTGCCTCTTACTGGCATGAGGCTGGATATAGAACTAAGTCAATTAGAAATACACTCGATGGAGCATTAATTGTCTTGTATTACACTGTTAGGTTACTGCTACAAGTAATAATCGCTCTTAAGCGTAGAAACAAAATGACCGTCTCGTACTTGCTTAATGGGATAATACACAACTGATGTTCCCTAGCGTACATAATTTTTGTAAATATTTTTGTACTGTTGGCCCCAGTGCTGTCGACGCGCCATTAAGCCTCATTCCCCCCCCCCCCCAGTGCACTATAGCAAAAGACTCGTCCCATCTGCAATGTGTGTCTCCTCGCAGCATTTCAGCACGTCTGGGCTGATGTAATTATTGTGTTGTTGTAGCCCATTGTGTAGTAGGTGTATTGTGTCGAATACCAATAGAACGATGGCTATAATTTGTAGGTAGGTTGAGAGTTTCATTCAGAAGTTTACCTTGACACATAGGATTATGACGCTTCCTCGTTTGGTGTTCATTTATATAGCATTAGCATTAGAAACTGAGATGAAACCGATACGGTGTTGTTATAAGGAAAGCGTGTGATAGTCTGCCGAAGACGTTATGGCTTGCATTAGCTTAGTTTTAGGTGTAAAAATAGACGGAAATAGGTTTCTATTTATTTTTTAACGCTTGGTCTTCTAAACTGATCTGACTCCCATAATCGTATTTTCCGTTTATTAACGACGGTTTGAAACCGAACTGACAACTTTTGGCCACTATCTTGGATCGTGACTTCACTTCCGGCTGGACATGTGACCTCTGACGTCACTTCCTGTGTCAGGCATGTACTCTTAAACACTATTGCTATTATGCAGTGGCTCAACAAAACGTAATTCAAACAAAAGATATTTTAACAAAAAATCATTAACATTGTTTAAAAAAAAATTCACGGTCTATTAATTTATTCGAAAAAGTAAGACAGCCGAACCATTCATGTAAAAAAGAAAACTTAACCATGCTCCAAGTTTTAAAGTTGCGTTGTATATTTGATAAGTGGAAATTTTTTTTTTTTTGGTATCACCGAGTTGAAACATGGCAACTTTTTTGCTTACAATATATTGTTTTTGGTTTGATTCATCTATCCTGCAACAAATGTCAAATGTGCAACCGCTCAAGTTCTACAAAAGTAATGTAGTTCGTTCCAGATTCCGGTAAAACAATAATAGTATTCATGAATCCATGGAGTCTTGCAACGTCAGGGTCATGCTGGCTGATGCCGGGTCAAGCCAGATCACACTGAATGACGCATTAACCGCTGGATAAAGTTTCTGTCTTAAAATGAAAGATTACTCTAACTCGGTTAAATATTGAGAGTTAGTTACTTTATGCCTCTCCTACAAAAAAATATAGGGCCGGCAGGCTAGAGGTTTGGAATTTGTCATACAAAGACGTATTTCTTTATTTCCGGCGGAAATATTCGTATCATGCACGTCAGGGAATGTGCTGATTGAGTGAGCAAAGCGATCGTAAATTAGTGTTTTTTAGCCAGTGTGTGCAAACAAAACACGGACGAGATACACACCTCTCGCGACAAACACATGAAACGTCCAACCATCCCACTATTGCAAACGTTGAATCGGACACCACCCGTGTTTCAGCTAGTAAATTTTTAAAAACACACATGCAATCCTCAGGGAGATTCCGACACCACAGTCACTTCTGAACAACCCTTCTCACAACTGAAAACAAGAGGGAAGGAGATGCTCATTTATTAGAATGGTATAGAAAGTATACAATTTGGAAATAGGTCCACAAAGCATAGCTGTCATTTACCGTGAAGGTTGAGGCCGACAGTCGTACCTTGACTCATTGATACGATGGTCGAACTGGAATAGGAGAAGCCGCCACGTTTCCCAAAAAAGGTGTGGCCTTTGAAGGTAGTGGTATAATTCAACAGAGGAAAGGCCGCCAAGGTTAATCCTATTAGCCAAGTTAATCACACCGAATAATACTTTGGACGTTAAATGAAAACTTAAGGATTAATATTTCGAGTAGTAATGTTCTAGTTTTCATTTAACTTTTGAACTATTAGTCGGTGCAATTAATTTGGCTAATAGGTTAACCTTGGCGGCCTTTTGCTAACCGATTTTTTTTTGGGGGGGGGGAAGAACTTGGCACATTCTCTTATACCAGTTTTGGGTTTGGGCGGTTGCTGTTTACAGTGATTTTCAGAGGGTTCTTTAAAGAGCTTGAAGTTTAATTGGATTTTTCAACTAGACAATGGAGTCATTTTTAAGGGGCTAAAAGGGAAACTTGTTGTTTATGGCAAACCAATTATTCTAGTGTTCGTGGAAATTGGGAAATCCTAATTATGCGAGTTTTGAATTTACTTAAAGATTTTTTTCATGAGAAAAATATGACTGCGGCCTTTGTAACCTTGTGTTAACCAGGGAAAACCTCACAAATTGTTAAAAAGAGGAGTAAAATTAAGAAAGTGAGTTAAATTGAATCCAACTCCCTGGCCATGCTATCAATGGGTATAAAAAACACGTCATTTGGATGTGAAGCTATCTTTTGACATATTTTTCGGTTCTATACCTGATACATAAAATTACTGTATGACAAGTTGACGTATTCTATTTATGATGAAATCGCGGCTGAGCGGTGAGAGAGCCCATCCTGGTTGCTGGAAGTATGTGGATCTCGTCGAACCCCTGGCTACCATGCACCTTCAGTGGCTGTGGGATGTATTCTGGCTAATTCTGAACAATCTTTCAGTCCTGATGATGATCGGAGGTTTCCCGGATCGAATCCCCGAGCTGGCACCTCCCTTTACCAGATTTCTTCTTCTCTATAAAAAAAATCTGGTAATGTTCAAAATTGAGCCGGTTCAGCCATACAAGCATTAATTGCTTCGGCTGACACAAGGCTCGTCAAAATTTAAAAAATAAAAGTAACCCAATTCGAATAATTATCCTGCCCCCATATTTTAAAATAACCCAATTCAAATAATTATCCTGCGCCCATATTTTACCACAGGTGAAACGTATGTTTTGAACATTTAAAGCAATATTTACATTTGGTATTCAGACACATTTTTTACTCTAATTTTCATTCGTAGTTTGTTGCTTCACATACCTGCGTAACGCTTAGAGCTACAGAAATTTCCGTGCGGTATGAAGGTTCCAGTCCTCGATGCAATGCTAAATATCGGATGAGGGGTTTCTCCTCAAATTCATGAACAATGAACTGAAAACCATAAAAACACTGGTCAATACCTGAATGAGAAACTTGTTAGCCAATGAATTCAGTTATACCTACTCGCTCTGGCTTGAATTCCGTATTCCGGACAACCATTGAAGTTGAAATCCCTTTCCTGATGCCGTGGTATGGTTGTGGATAAACTAATAAAATTAATAATATTCAAGATGTGCAAAGAATTTCATGTGCTTAATTTCCATAAGAACTATAATTTTAAAACAGGACCCATCCGGAAAAAAAATATTAAGGAAACAATAACAGTTATGGTTTAAAAAAAAATTTAAATGCCTCTTATAAATATTTTTACCTAGATATATTTCATCAAAACGAGGTAAGACTACGATTGCCATCTATATTGTTTTGTCACCTTCATGACAGCCAGGAGTCATTACCATAATAAATTCAAATAGTCTTAAAGTACGGTCCATTATTATCATATTAGAAACTAGCAAATATCCGTTGAGACTTCTGCTTCGTACTGGGTATAAGTGTACTGACAACACAGCAGATCAGTTACGGTTCGAAACCGAATTGACAACCTTTGGTCGCCATCTTGGATCGCGACTTTACTTCCGGTTGCTCATGTGACCTGTGACGTCACTTCCTGTGTCAGGCGTGTACTCTTCTTATACACTACTTGTATTCTGCAGTGGTTCAACAAAACATCACATCATGTTGTGGAGCTGTAGGCGTTGGTTTAGCACTCTGATTTACTGACGCTACAGTATGGGCTGGGTTTCAGATTAAAGGCGTAAAATGCTTGCCGTATTTACGCCGTCTCAGATTGCTAGACCATTGTTGCCTGTTTTAGTGTTAGTTTTTTCCATTTTGCAAGATTCCTCTTCACAACGCAGCAAACCTGCCCGGCCACAGAAGAAAAAACAACCCCCCCCCCCCCACTGTAGCATCAGTAACGCAGAGTGTTAACCCAACGCCTGCAGTTCCACAACAACCTAATCTTCCTAGCAAGCAGTTGTTGAAAGAACTAGTCCAAACACCAAACAGCGCTGGCCATTGGCCCGAAGACGAAATATTTTGTACACCTAACACTTGAGGTGACTGTGGAATCTCAGAGAAAGCGAAAAAAAAATGTTTATTCAGTGTAGAAAAAGTAAAACAATTTAAGACTACCTTTGCATCCCATGGAAATAGAATTAGTGAATTAAAAAGTCAATTGCTATAGCGAATGCCAGATTTAGAGCGGCGGGTCTGGGTCATTTCATCGACCCGTTTCAAAGACAACCACTTAACCGACAGCAGTTTTACGGACACGGACATTTCACCAACAGCCGTTTCATTTTTAGGGGACTAAAAAGGAAAACTTGTTGCTTATAATGGTAAACCAATTATTCTAGTGTTTGTGGAAATTAAGAAATCCTATTTACGCAAGTTTTGGATTTGCTTAAAGATTTTCTAAATGGGAGAATTACGACAGTAGACTCTGTAACCTTGTGTTAACCAGGGGATACCCCTCAAATTGCTAGAGAGAGAGGAATAAAATTAAGAAAGTGGACTGAATAGAATTCAACTCTCTGCCACAATATCAAGGCTACTGGAAAAAAACACGTCATTTGGATGCGAAGCTATCTTTTTCATTTTTTCGATTCTGTATCTGATATGACAAATTGACGTGTTCTAGTACGATTTAGAATCAATGTAACACTCGTATGACCCAATTCAAGTAATTATCCTGCCCCCATATCTTACCACAGGTGAAACGTTTGTTATGAACATTTAAAGTAGTATTTACATGTGGTATCCAGACAAATTTTTACTATAATTTTTACTGTCTCATAATCACCGACAGTGGTTTCACATATAAGGACTTTAAACGACAGCTGTTTCACAGACAAGGACGTTTCACAGACATCCATTTTACCGAAAGACATTCATTTCACAGACGTACACTTCATTCAAAGTCTAGTTACGTATTTATTTCCTTTTTTCTGGTAATTTAAGCCATTTAGCTAGCGTCTTTTTCCCTACTAAATATCTAACAGTTTTGTGTTGTTTATCGGTGTTTTCTTTCTAAGTCTGAGTTGTTGGGTTCGAATCGTGCAAGAGAATTGTCATTAAGTATGTTTTTGTTGTCAATTAAGTCGTTTAGGTGGCATATTATTCACCAGTGAGTGTATGACAGTTGCACAGTTGCGCAGTTACTCAGTGTCTTCTTCTTTCCAAGTCTAATGTGATGGGAACGAATCCTTCTTAAGAGAATTGTTACTTAGTATTTGTATACTTTTTTATTTTTTTTATAAATGAACTGATGTAATCAGAATTTTCCCACAAATAGTTTCCGTCTGCTATGTCCTCCATCGTCTGTTTACACCTGTACCGATGCTGTAGGCATTTTTCAAATGACTTATTAACTTAGTAGGGCACGTGGGCGAAGTTGTGGACAACGAGAGACAAGATAAAAGATTCGGTTTTATGGATATATCATCATGGTGAAAGACAAACACCATAATGATCGTTCATAGTCCACCAGCCAGAACCAGTCTTTGCACTCAAGGTTTAACCCGAAAGCTAGAAAAATTTCATAATTGCAGGGTGTCAGATACATCCCTAGGGATCGTCACTAAGATGACGTCATAAGTAAAATGGCTGGAACGAATAACCTTCGTACTTATTTGTAATAGACTGGAAGAAAAAACCCCAAAATAACTTTCAACGGCATATATTGAGACAATTTGGCACCGTGCGGTTCTACCCTGACTTGCGCATTCTGAACCTCAAGTCCGGTGCCAAGTCGAATTTCTCCTCCTAGGGCAGGACTTCAAGATGGCGTCCAAAAATGGCCACCAAAAAAAACAGTTTTTTGCTTCTAGCGTCTAAACCGTTCATCAGATTTAAAATAAACCTTTTACCAATTATGCTTACAATAAAATATCTTTCAAAAAAGTTCCCATTCATGTTTTTCATAAAACTAGCCTTTGTGACCGAAATTTTTCATTTAACTTCTATTAGGCCGTTTACGTATACAATACATACAACACCTCATGTGCATTATAATTCTTGACTTTAAACAGCTGCAATGTTAGTTGTAATTAAGATCCACTGACATAATTTAGCTTAAATGAAAAGAGAAGATATATGTTTTCCAACAAAGGTTATTAAAACGTTTTATTTTAACTAGGGCCGTCGTCACTTTCACTGTCAACATAATGGAGCAGGCTCCACTTTCTTTGCTCTTTGGATGTTTAGCCAAAAAGGGTCGGCCTTTGAAAGTAGTGATACCATTCAACCAGAGAAAGGCGGCCATGGAAGCTAGCTGCTTCACTGGAGAGTATCATGAAAACGTTATTGATGCACCCTTCTCTCTGTGAATGGTGAATTCTCATCCTATAACTTTTAGTTTTTCTTTATCTCCTCACCTCTCATTTCATTTTCCCCGATTTGAATTTCGGCCGCATTGGGATTCAACCTCAACAAGACAAAAATATTAAGGCTGTGCCGATCACGTTTTTTCCACTCTACTTGTGCCGATCATTAAACGAAACTGGCCGATACCAAATCCCGACCAGATTACCGATACCAAATCCCCCAATACACTTTAAAAATTTGCCTTGTAATTTATAAACAATAAGAGACAGCTGCTTGGCGTTTGTACCATTGGAAAGCTAGTGATAAAAACCTTGAAAATGGTGTATTCAAACGTCAAAATCGGTCGACGAAAAGTGAAAATATCTTCAATGTGGTTTATTACCGATCTGTCTGGATTTTATATACCGATCCCGATATACTGATATATGATGTAAGGCGGGTACCCATTCAAGCCAAACTTATGCCGAATTCTAGCTGCAAAAAAGAAGACAAGATGGTAGAAGCAGCCAGAATTCGGCATAAGTTTGACTTGAATGGGTACCCGCCTTACATCATACATAGAGAGTTTGACAAACATTTGCAACTCCCGGAAGTTCCCCTTCCCTCCCAACGCAAACAAGACCTTTCTCCACTTGACTGGACAAAAATTCCTTTCTTACCAGGCGTTTTTCAACATGTGCACCATATTTTCTCTAAATATGGAGTTATGGTGGTCTCCTCCCACACTCAAACCATTGGCAGTTCCATTCGTCCAACCCCCCCCCCTTTCCGCAGAGGCTTTCAATCTCCACTTTCAGAACAGGCAACCACACACTGACATCTGCAATGCCGACTTTAATGTACCGACCTGTTTAAACCTTCCAGAATCATTAAGTAATCCACTGCTAGACACCGTCCGTGATGTAATCTATGTAATTAAATACAGTAATTGCCCGTACGTCTATGTGATTGCCCGCACACCTGTGGGAGGGCTTTAGTCGCAAACTTGAACATGGTGGGGCCATCACTAAAGGTGACATGTCTTATGCTGTGGCAAAACATGTTGAAAATACCCAGACTGGTGAGCCACAACCAACTGCTGATCTTGGGCCCATCAGTAAAGACATGAGTATCCCTTTTAAATTGGTCGAAAAGATGCGACACTCGTACAAGTTTCCTTTCCGGAAGGACAAACGTGAGTAAATGCATTCAAGAAAGGCCTCCCTCCACAGTAGAATCGTCATGAATCCAAGCTCAGCCTGTCGAGGCTAAACAAAACCTGCAGACTTGTTATAAGCCTGTAGGCGAAGTGCAATTCTCCCCTATGACAGAGACCTGGTTAGGCCCCTGGTTCCGGCCAAAGGTTATTTCCAAAGTAGGATTCTTAGGCGTACCACGCAGGTTGGTTGCATACCACAAGGTTAGTAGCCTATGGTGGAGTGACAAGGAGGGCTCCACCATTACACATACAGACTCTCCACTGGACTGGTACGATTCGCACCCATTGCAGTTCAGATCCAGCAGTGTTGAATAGGTTCCAAAACCTTAAATGAGGTTCTCCTGGCAGTGCCGTACAACCATAATTCAGTTTAGAACGAACGAGTTACAAGCATACCAGCATAGTTCTGTCAGTACCCCAGTCGGTACCAAGTTAGATATGGAACCCAAGTAAGCATCGTATCAAAAAATAGGCCCAAATTAGGCCTCTTCAGCAACCAGTTTTGGCGTTCCCCTTAGGTGGAGTTTAGAGTCAGGATGCAGTCCACAATGGTGGCGAAAGCGAATTCAGACAGTTTTGCTGGGAGAAAACCAAAAGCCATACACAGAGGTTCAATCACGTACCTTATTAACGGACAACTGAAATTACCTCTTTGGACGAAGCCAAGTTGCATGACTGAAAGTGAAGACCAAAGTCATGCACAATCATAGGCAGTGGTATGTGATGTTCTCGTCCAGACTATTTATTGCTATAGCAAAGGCTCAAAACACAATCGTGGGGTACAACGCCCTCCTGCAGGTAAGGCAGAGGCTGTAATGCCAACCCACACACAGAAAAAAAACCGATGAGTCTAAAAGGCCTACATGAAGGCCTTCTTTAACAGTGTGGTAACATGCAACGATGGCCGGCCGTTGTGTTCCTAACTAATTAGTGGCATCACTTCCATCGCACACCCTTCTTTGAAGGAAGATATCCTTATTTGACAATATTGGTAGTTTTAGACGGTGTGGTAATGTACAACGATAGCCATTTTTCTACTTACTAATTAGTGGCATCACTTCCATCGCACACCCTTCTCTGAGGGAAAATTATCCTTATTTGAGAGTACAATAGTTTTAGACAGTGTGGTAACATACAACGATGGCCGTTGTGCTTCTTACTAATTAGAAGCATTACTTCCATCACCCACCCTTCTTTGAAGGAAGATTATCCTTATTTGAGAGTACCGGTAGTTTCAGA
>JAHWFP010060003.1:5198-26505 GCA_023313725.1 Lithobius niger | reverse complement strand
GTAGCAATCTTCTAGTTTTCATCTAACTTTCGAACTATTAGTCGGTGCGATTACCTTGGCTAATAGGATTAACCTTCGCGGCCTTTCCCTGGTTGAATGATATCACTACCTTCAAAGGCCGATTTTTTTTTTGAAACGTGGCGCCTTTTTATACCAGCTTTGGTTTTGGGTGGATTAATCTAGCAACAGTAGTAATTACAACAGTATAATTATATGATCAAATAACTGAATGATATCCAACTACATACCTGCAGCATGTTTTTACGCTTGACAAAATTGAAGATTTGATGCATCTTAGCATACATTGTACAGCTGTAGCGCCATCAACACATGGATTGGTCTTTGTATTCCGATATATGAGCTGCAATAAAAGCAAAGTTCTGGCCAGTTAGTGTTTGCTAGTTATTCTTATTATATTATGGTTGTGTCATTTCTGCCATTTCCCCCTGCCATTTCTCCCTCATGAGGCCGATGCATTTTGTTATCTAACCGTTGGAACGGTTGGCTAACTCTAGTAATTTAGGAATAACACCTACATTTAAATGTAAGTGATATCAACTACTTTGTAAACATGTAGTTCCATATGTTTGTTGGTTCCAGCTAAAGAGCGTTTAGGCCGCTGTTTAAAGTTACTACAACTGTTTACCAACAGTAACCAATACACTAGAATTAATAATATATTACGATAATGGCCGATAAAGAGTCATCACAGGGAATATGTACAAAATGTCATCTCTGGAAATTAAGATTATATTGCACCGATTGAAGCGTGTAGACCAGGTGGGATAGGCTTATAACCACTAATGCCCAAATTGAAAAATTCGGTCGAGACAATTTCGGTTCTCTCCTGATCTCAGTCTCACTGGATGCACTGATCTGTTAAACACTCTTCCTGAATTTGTTATGTGAAATGTAAAACATAGTTAAAGTGCCGTACATGGCCTGAGTGCTCTCCAAAATCTAATGAAAATGCCAACGTGTTTCTTTTGAATACACTTCACCCCTGGTCCACACGGTTGCGTTCTCGCGATTTCTAGTGCCGAGCTATGTCCGAACAATCAGTGCCGGAGAAAAAGAGGGGCGTATGGGGACTCCAAAATAAGAATGGGCGCCAAATGCCGTCCCCCTTCCCCCCCTAAAAAAAAATTGAAAAAGTTGAACTTTATTAAATTCTTTTGGCATAGCCTTTCAAATCTTTTTGAAAAATTAATTTGTGAGTTTTGCAGCAATAGTTATGATAGAGATATCCTCTGACTGGCAAGAAAACTCACAAGAACACGAATTTGGCAACAAATACTTAATTTTCGGCCCGGCATTTGAGACTTGTTCACAATAAAAATGTTAAAACACTAAAAAAAAGTGGGAGCTGCCATAAATTGTCGACTTCCCACAACCGCTAATTTGGAAAATTACCCAATGTGGCGGCTGTACGAAGTCTACAATATTTGTGGCAGCCGAAACGTTTAACATTTTAACGTTTTAATACTTTTCTGTGAAAAAGCCCAAATTCCGGGCCGAAAATTAAATATGTGTTGCCGAATTCATGTTCTTGTTAGTTTTCTTGTCAGTTAGAGGAAACCTCTGTCGTAAACTAAATGCAATTGTAATCCATTAAATTGCAGACATATTTTTGTCTCATGCCTACCTACCTAACCCCTTCAAGTCAGATTCGTGTGTTTTTGGTGTGTTGGCATTAGCTCTGTGGGTTCATTTTTGGGTAATTTGGGAAGTAGCGCGTAGGAGGGGGAGGAGGAGGTTGCAAACTGCTATACAATAGCGATAAATTGTGGCGCTCATTGACCTACTGGCCCCGGGCGCTCAAACGCCTTGCTCCAGCAATGCTTACAATCCCACTATCACAAGAGCATGCGATGTGATTCTTTAGCATCAAACCCTATGTTGAGTTAGTTTTGTATGCATGCAGTCATTTTAGTTTGCCAACTGTCTGATTTATGTATAACTGCGTAATCACAAGCTCTTAAAAAATGTTGAAATGTTTCCAAAAGTGGCATGAAATATGTCTTTTGAAATTCAGATTACAATCCTGCATATCCAACATACAGAATTTGACTGGAGCGTTTGGTTTGCACGATTCCGTGCTATCCAAATCTTTTTTAGTTTTTAGTTCAATAAGGGTTTAAATGGGTTTTTTTCTTCTTTTTAGTGGAATGTAACTTGCAGGCTTGACTGTAGTTCTCATGCTTGCGTATGACAGCAGACAGGACAACTGCTATAATATGCAGCAGTTGCCACATTTTGCAGAAGTCATGCTTCATTATTTTCGGCATATTTTGGCATTATTTTCCCCATTGCAGGACTTGCAGACACTGTACGTACAGCAAATGGATTAGCAGGCAGCCCTGATGGATCCATGAGAAGCCTGTTTACATTAATCCCTGAGGTATACATTTCCTATTGGTGCCTGTCTGTGTTTCTACCTCAGTGTGGGTTGTGGTGAAGTGCTACAATGGGGCTGCAAGACCCATATTGTTTTTACTGTATCTCTTGGACATTTGAACCGATTTCTGTTCTGTTTGCTTTGTTGAGGCTATGTCTTCGTCCTCTACAAGTTTTCAATTTACATCGTGCCCCTATCTCTGCTACTTCCGGAATTAGCGTTTCGTTGACATTGCAACCGGTAGTCAAGGTTTGTTTCTACTTAACCATCTGATGGTCCCCTGGATGTTCCAACGTATTCCATGGCCATGATCGACGTATCTGCAATACTAGGGATGATATTGAACAGCAACACTTGAGATGAAACATCCTGTATATTTCCCTTGTGAGCAGACTTAATGATGATGAGGGATTGTTAGGGATCAAAGGGTCAAAGGGTTTTAGCGAGCGTTAACCGCATCCGGTCATCTGCCCGACGAAGCCCTAAGGCCCTAAGGATTGTTAGGGATCAGGATTAAACAAACGAAGCTTCAACAATCAGCAAGAGGGCGAGCGGGCTCATTCTTGCCACGGTAGCAAAGAAAAAGGGCGAGCAGCCGACAATGAAACGGATATGAGCTCTAACAATTAGAAACAAACTCTATTGCTTCAATAATGCTGACTATTACAGACGAGTTGAATCAGCAGGAAATCAGCTAAACCGGCGTATACGCCGGGGAACAACTAGGCCTAATATACTTTTTTTTTTAATGCTAATATCTATTACATACTAAAAAAGCGTTCATCCCAATTATCTCATATCACGATTATCTCGCATATTAAAATTCTAGTTTAATTTATCAGAAATATTTCCAAGAAAAAAATAAGAGATGCATTATTTTTTCTTGGAGATATTTCAGATAAATTAAATAACTAGCAGTTTGATGAAAGTGATAATGATGGTATGACAATGAGATGACCGCTTTTGGAGATAAATCAGATACACGATATTTGAGATAAAGGAGTTAAACGAAATTTGCAAGACAATGGATAAACAAGATTTAAATTATAGATTTATTAAAGAGGTTTGACTTAAATGAGATAAGTGCGATTAGAGATAATAAAGAGATGAACGAGATCTAGGCTAGATATCTAATATTTATCATAATATAATATATATCTTAGTATTTATTTTGATATTACGATCTCTCCACCAGACTACTTCAATTTTGTTCTCAACTATACGAAACAATTTTTCATTGATTGATAATGCGGTGGTATAGGATATCGCCCGCTTTCCGAGTGCTGGGATCTAACAATGTCGAGGGCGCACATCGCCCGAGCCATTGTTGGATACCAGCGTGAGGAAAGCGGGCGATATCCTTCTCCTTACCCGTTTTGAAGCTGTCCGTCCGACGTCTATTGTTGAGCGCAAGTGAGCGCGAGTGGAATACATTGTTGCGTTTAGCCAGCAGAAAGTTTGTATAGAATATTCGTTAAGACGCAATGCTGCACGCAACGAAAAGAGCAACGTTTAATTTTGAAAGCGGTTGTGATATTGCAATTAACATGAAGTCTTGAATGATTTTTTTGACGTTTGAGGTGGTGTTGTTTTCAAAAATTGTTCCATTTAATTGATTATATTGGGTTGCTTTATTCTTTTTTTGTCATTTAATGGAAACCAACGTTTGTAATGCAGTGGTTACAATGTTGTGTGTAAAGTGAATTATTGAACGTTGGTTTTTTTTTCTTGTCTGTTATGTTTTTTTTTCCGTAAATTTATTACATTTGTTTGCTTTCTTTCACTTTTCATTAACACAAACAGGGTCTACGATCCACATGGAATGCTGGGATCCAGGATGCTAGCCCTCCGCCGTGGATCCCTGCACTCCTCGTCCTCGGTCATTGTTGCGATCCCGTCGTGCTGTATTGTTATAAGAGGACTGAGAGCTTCAAAGCAGTCGAGAAGCACGTTTCTCGCGAACCTGAATTGTTGAGCCTCAAAACTGTTGTATTTTTCGCATTCGCAACAGTCGTATTTTATTTGCAGTGCCGGCAGGACCACTCAAAGACGGAGCGACTAGAGAAGATGGTTCATTCCTGACTTCCGGCAGTATTGCTTTTGTGAAAATATACTGATTTGGGACCGTGGTGTGACGTCATATTCACCAATTCCGCCAAAGTAGCCCAAACAGCCAATCAGTGTGCTGCAAGGAAGCACGTGACTAGTAGAGTTTAAAAAATAAAATCTCTCTGTTTACGCTGTTAGCAGACGAAAAAAAAGCATTTACCTTATTAAATAAAGCATGCTATAATAAACGGAAATTAGGTTGTTTTTTCATGAATTTCCATTTATCGAGGAAGCCAACAGTCTCATTTTATAGATGCGCTTCCTTCCAGTTCTCTGATTGGCTGACATCGCTGGCTTCGCTTCTTCTGGTATAATATGACGTCATAAACACCAGCATGGCCGTCTCCTTAGCGTAGATTGCCGTCTCTTTCTCGCAACATGGCTGCCTCCTTCGTTTAATCCTTGGCCTGACCCGGAAGTAAGTTGTTACGTGAAAAATGGTCTAATGGTGCTTCTTGTCCTACCGAAATTATCGTTCTTCTTTGGGACCACTGGTCCGGCAGGATCACTGGGCACTCATCAGTATCCCTGGACGCATAATGTACGGTAGTGAAACGCTACTCTGCTACAGTGGCATTGCCTACCAGACCTTTAATTCAATCAGTTTGCTTTTCCTTCCAAGCAACTCACTGTTGCACCGAATTGTATATTGTATTAGAACCAACTTATTGTTCAACAATGTAATGTTTCTTTAAATCATGTAACCAGCATTGTAGCTCGAGGATCACCACGCCAACAATGGGACAAGGTAAGAATTGGTTTCCCCTAACCCTGATTCCGTTGCAACCAAAGACAGAAGTCGTTTTTAGGCCATCACTAGAAATTTGTCATCCCTGTTTTCCTCCAATTGCCCGAACGTGAGCCATCGTGTCCCCAAACCTATTTCGTTAGTTCACCCCGATCTCATTAGCATAATTGGTTGATTACGCCTTGCCAGGGGAGCTTTACCACCATCAGATAATCCATGCGTTGCTTTTTGCGGAGTATTATGCGTGACTAACGTCAAACTATGCCTTCGTAAATATATTGACGTCTACTTTACACCATACTCGCGTTTCGCTAAATCGCTCGATGGAAAAGAAACCTGCGTAATCGGAACCGGCACTAAAACATCAATGGCGAACTCTGGCTTTTGGGTGAAGTTCATTGAAAGCAGAACATGTTAAAACTTGCTGATACGATCAAATGGTCGTAGTTGTGGCGAAAATTATAGAATCATTAACTGAATCACTAGCTGAAGGTGTTTGATGCAGCGTTTGCAACATTGGGACGGTACGGTCTCTCATGTGTTTTTTTTTCGGAAGGCGTGTATCCCGTATATGTATATTTGGGCACACTGGCTAACAAACGCTGATTTTCGTTAGCTTCGCTCACTCAGTCAGCACCTCCCCTGACCCGGACGTCATGCATTTTCGTATGAATATTTCCACCCGAAATAAATAAATACACCTATGTACATCAAAGTCGAAACCTTCAGAAGAGAAGACACCTTTATTAGAAGAGATTGACACTATCTATGGTTCCGCATTGTTTTTTCAGGCCGGTGGCTCGGGTGGCAGTCTTACAACACTGGCTATTCTTCAACTCGTTTTAATTATTGTAGATGTGTCGCGAAACCAACCTTTTAATTCGAAGAAAGTGAACATGTGTGCCTGTTGTAAGTAATACAGTAAAAAAAAACACCAAATTTCAGAATGAACAGAAGGCGCCAACAAGGTGTTGAATGAGAACGTTAAATCCTTGACGTTTCGGATCAATTTTGATTCAGTTTCAAGAGGGACCCTTAACTAGAGAAACATGTAAACACAAATCAGGCTTGGGGAAGCCTGGAGTCAACCAAGAGTACATTTAAAAATCTAAAATTTTGAAAAAAAAATATGTGTGAGCCCAGACGGAACTGGGACACGGTCAAAACAAATAAAAGCAGACGGACTGACCGTGTGCCAGTTCCGTCTGGACTCACACACATTTTTTCAAAATTTTAGATTTTTAAAAGCATTCTTGGCTTGACTTCAGGCTTCTCCCAAGCCTGATTTGTGTTTACATGTTTCTTTAGTTAAGGGTCCCTCTTGAAAATGAATCAGAATTGATTCGAAACGTCGAGGATTTATCGTTCTCATTCAACACCTTGTTGGCTCTTTCTGTACATCATGCCCGTTGTAAGCACATATTGTTTTACACACATTATAATTATGATTCATTACATGTCTACAAAATAACAATATTAGCCGAATTCTGAACCGTCTAACAAGAATATTGTGTCGTTCACTGCCATTATGATAAAACACCTGAGAGCTATGTAACAGCCAGGAGTCGGAGAATAAGCCTAGTGGACGGCATAGCTCTTGAGACGGATACAGCAAAATTACCATTACTTCATTAGGTAACGTTGAGTCAACGGCAAATAAAAGGGTAGTTAATTGTAAACACAGAAAATAGTTTCCAAAAACAAAATACGAAAACTAAGATTTTAAGCATGAAAAAACGTCGTAAAACAGACAACATCACAGAATGAAAAGGACCTAGAAAAAATACTGCGATAAAACAGGAATTTTTTGATAGGGAAATTTGGTGCCTGCAACACTAAATGTTTTTTTAGCACCTTTTCACAATTAAACACATAAAGTTCTAAGAGTATACGTTCAAAATGTTCTTACGTGTTTTAGGCGTATTACGAATTCTTCTCCTGTGGTTGTGAAACGGTGACTACCGCAGTGGGAAAAGTATTTCACTATGTTGTGATTCTCCCTCATGTAAATTGAAACCTTGAAAGTTAGGAAAACCAATTTCTACGACATAATTATGCATACAAAATTACAACAAGTAACGGCAAATACTTAAATTATGACTACTTACAACTGAAAATGGGTTAATCCATATTCCATGTGTGTGAAGTGTGAACACAAAAATAGTGTCGGAGCCAACGTATGCAAATTTCTTTCCTTAGTGGGAATTCAGACAGATTAAAGCAGGGATTTGAACAGGAATTAATCAGAAATCGGTTATTTCGTGGAAGCAAGGTTAAACTACCACGAGGCTCTTCCTGGAGACAGAAAATCCACAAGGTCGTACGAACACACTGGGTTTAATTTTCGAAAGAAACATAGTCTTTCTTGGTCACAAATAGTACAAGAAAAAACAATCATAAAATTGATGCACTATTAACAAATGATAACTGGCTAGACGCCATCTTGACGCGATCAACATTCACCACTGATCTTTACACTTCTTACTTCCACTGGCTCAAGTGTAAAGATCAGTGGTGAATGTTGATCGCGCCAGATGGCGTCTAGCCAGTTGTCATTTGTTAATTGTGCATCAATTTTATGATTGTTTAATCTAGTACTTGTGACCAAGAAAGACTATGTTTCTTTCGAAAATTAAACTCAGTATATTCCTATGACCTTGTGGATTTTCTGTCTCCAGAAACAACCTCGTAGTAGTTTAGGAATTAATCATCCACCGAACAGTAAAAATGCATTGATCACATTTGTGGTGCATTACTTGCACGTCCATTATGAGAACAGCAAAGAATACTCAATTTAAAACAGAAAAATGTTTTGAATTAAATGTTCTTTGCTTTTCTCATAACGGATATGCAAGTAACATACCACAAATGCGATCAATGCCCTACAGGAGCTTAGAAAGAATCTCCGTTACACCATAACCGACATTGCGCAAGATTTGGATCATGACACCCGACAAAACAGCATTTGACAGTGAACTAATACATGTTTGTTTTTTATAAATTCCTTATAAAAAAATTCTAATCAGTTACTTATTACTATTAGAAAATTGGTATCGATATCTAATATTCTACAAGGAAGAATAAGAGTAATGGACTATACAATTATTTAGCAGAAGAATGTGCCAACATCATATTTCATACTCAGTGACACACGTCCCTCAATAACCTTCATGTAGAATCGACCAAAATATAAAACTATATAATATATAAATATAAATCTTACTCGGAGTGAAGCTGAGGCAGTTTCCAAGGAGAGTAGGAGTTAATCGAAATTTAACATGTTGTTTACCTGGTTTACCCTAGAAAACGAAAGTAGAAGTTCAATGAGTACTCAACAAAATACGGGAAAAAATTAGAAAATGAAGCATTGCACATAAACCACAACTATAATGTTACATTTTTAGCTATTCTCAGAAATACTTGATACTGAAAGCACTAAAGTAAAAAAAAAAAAAAGACTGTACAGCTAGTGTCTTGGTTTATTTATTATTATGCCATGGCTGTGATGTCATGTTAACTCAACTCCATGCTAAATTTCAATAGGTAAAATCCTGTTAACCGTGACCAGAAGTGTGCGTCATCACAAAAAGTGTGGGTTGTCTAGTTACCCCAAACTTTTGCCGATCACGTGACCGGAAATGCACACACCAACGACCAAATACAGCGTCCAAAAACGAAACGCAATACAAACGAACAAAAGGAATTACTTAACTTGCCGGATTATCCCGAATGAAACTCTACCCCTGCTATCTCACACATGTTTGGCCAATATCTAAGTTTATTCACTCGTCTAACCCCCACCTCTCCCTCCACAAACTAAAATGGCCTTCATTCACACCGATACACCTATTACTGCATTTCTTGAAACTATTGTCAAACTACAAACGTACAAAAAGAATTACTTACCTTGCCGTAATGTCCCACATTGAATCCTTCCACCCCTGTTGCCTCACGTATGGAAGTTTATTCACTCCCAACATTTGCTTCGACAACTTGAGCTTACCAGCCAAGAGACACGTCTGTCTAACTCCCACCCATCCCCCTCCACAAACTAAAATGGAATGACCTTCATTCATATCAGTATACTGATAACCGTATTTCTTGAAACAATTTTCACAAATACAAAATAAATAACACAAAAACGTCTTAATTAAATACAAGTTAGCTTGACGTCCCAACTGAGGTATAAGTTAGTTGTTGGTGAGAGAGTCACGATTACCGAGTATTATTCCACGGCTGCGATGATTAGCCCTCGAGTGGGCAAAGCCACTTGCCCACACTCGCCAATCACCACAGCCGTGGTATAATACTCGGTAACCGTAACTTTAATAACTATCGTGACTCACCAATAACTATTACATAACACGTTGATGAGTTGAAACTACGATACAGAAACGTGTAAGATCCTTTAAGACCCTTTAAGTTCTTGCAAGATACTTTAATTTCAAACAGGAAAAACAGAACTTACAAGATTCTGTAGTACAAGATCCTATAGGATCCTGCTAGGATCCTGCCGAAGCTTGCAAGATCCTGCAGAATCTTGTACCAAGATCTTCTGTGCGAACTTATCTTTGTGCAAGATCCTGTAAGAACTTGTAAGCTGTTGTATGATCCTTTAAGTGCTTACAGTGATCCTGCATGATCTTGGTACAAGATTCTGTTGGAGCCTGGAGGGTCCTGAGTGATCAGCCAGATCTTGTGCAAGTTTTTGGATAGGATCTACACCCAGAATGTTAACAACATATTAATAAAATTAGGAAAAATATTGCGTTAACTATAACCGTTATCAGGATATAAGCAACAATGATCAATAGATGGACGACGCCAAAGGCTTCAGGGACGAATTGTCAAACGAGCAGAATAAAAGCCTTAAAATATTTCCAAAAATTAAACAGCTGAAATAAGCCATAACATGAAAATATTAACTATGAAGATGTGTACTAGTTTGCTACCAAGTTGCAACTAAAATTAAAGAAATGCACTTCTGTAATAAACTAAAGAACACAAACTAAAGCTTTTGACAAACTCAAGCTACAACACAAACTAAAGCTACAAACTAAAGCTTTTGACAAATTTTTACGCAATATTTGTGAAGTCAGGAGTAAAATAAATCCACGATTATGTTAATTTACGTATAATTTGGATCTGATCATAGACGTTGTAGATACAAAAAGGTTCACAATTGTATATTAAGACTAATCCGGCTTTCTAGCAGCTGGTTTCCTTCCCGGCCTAATTTTAGACTGACATGTTCAACAAACTACTGCAACGTAACCTTTACAGCCTACAAGTTTTAGTGAAGCCAGGAATCAAATTCGGATTTTGGTTTTCAAACCGATATAAGAACGTAACTTAACTGGTAAGAATCGGATTGAAACATAAGAGACGCCAAAAAAAATTGACCACTTTACATTAAGACTAAATCGGCTTATCTTGAAGCAGACTATTTCTGAAGTTTACCTCAGGACGGCTATAGCTCGAACATAAGGCAGTCTCAGCCGAAAGTAAATGATGAGAAATCTTGGGATGGGGAAACCTCTCTCTGTTCTCAAACAGTTAATGAAGATATATCAGGCTTGCGCAACTGAAGACTCGGCATCAACGCAAACGCCCAGTTGGCTTCTCATTTTAACAGTTGCCTTCATTGAAGTCTAACCACAACCTTATGTGCGGATGCAATACTTCACTGAAACGCCTTTTTGCATAGGTACATGGATGTCTCGCAAAAAAAATACTACCACCTTCTTGTCTCGAAGAAAATTCGTTACTGTTCCAATGAACCACTGACGCCAAACAATCCCTGCAGATTATGATGCATTGGCCGGGAATCAAACCTGGGTCACCCACGTGCCAGGCGCGCATTCTACTACTGAACCCTTGATGGGATGAATATTTTTGGGTGGTTGTGGCATTACATGCAGTAAGTGTTGAAGTGTAGTAGATTAGTAGATTACTATGGAAATCATAATAGATACCCTAGTTTTATTTTTTTCCCATTCATTTCCATATAGCACTTTACTCGATATTACAGAATGCTGTTCCCTTGGCCAGTTATTCCTAGGTGCGCTGTGCTGCATGTAATGGGTGTAGAAATGTAGCAGATATTCTAAAAAGTAGAATTGTTGTTGTTTTATTCAACTCCGTTCAGCAGTTTTCAAGATATTATCTCACAACATGCTGCTCGGTCATCCTACTCTTTTTATCTACTTGGTAAGGTGCAGATATATATCAGCTATCCTGCCACTACCCAATTTTTTTTTTCGTTCTATTCTATCCAGTAGATTTTCAAATATTAATTTTTTTTGGCAGTAGCATCCATATAAGCCAATCAAACGCATCGTGCAACGTGTTCATCTTCCCCCAGAATAGTTTTTAAAAAAAATAGAAAAAGAAAATTAGTGATATCGTGTTTCGCATAATCCCGTTTCGTATAATCCTGTTTCTCATAATTTGAAAACATTTGCCCGTTTCGTATAATCCAGTTTTGCATATCACTTTATAATAATTTTAAGTAAAGATTTTCAGGCATCTCTATTAAAATAGCATCTCTAATGTTATGTTTTGGTCGCAGCGAGAGAGGCAGCGTAATTTGTAACATTTATTCACCACAAAAATGCGAAAATCCCCTCTCCCCCCCCCCCCACCAAACGGTCCCTCATGAATAAGTGTCCCAGATTTAATACAAACGTTACAGAATTTGAGGGGAATTCACCCCAATTAAAATTAAAAATTAAAAATAAAATAACTGTGCCTATTTGTCAGGTATATCTCTGAATTTCCACTATATGTCCACTTTCTATCCTCCACGTTTAGCTGTGACAAACTCCACTACGTACCAGATAAAGTGCCCACTTATACGAACAGGGACTTTTATGTGAAAGGGGAATATGCAAAAGAGAAGTTATTGGAGTGGTTTATGCGAATCGGGACACTATACCGTTTCGCATAAATGAATCCAAAAACCAGTGTTATGCGAAAGGAGATTACGCGAAACGCGACGTAGCCAAAAAATGGTATAATATTTCGAAATCTAACCTGAGCTGTAGTTATTTCTACTTTCTTCATGAAATGACGTGATACGTTCCAAATATCTTCAGCAGATATATTTCCGGCTTTAAACCAATCGTACATGTCATTTTCTGTCACATTGCCAAATCTTTCTCGAGCCACAAGAGGATTAATTTTGGGATACATATGGTTTGTGTTTCCCACACATAGGGTTAAGGTGGGAAAGTCAACAGTTTTGTCATTAATCAAGTAGGATTTGATAACTGATGGATCACTGGCGTAGTATGCAAATCTTTCACTGCAATGGTAAATACAGGCAGAAAATGCTGATGCACACATCAGGAACCAGAGAAATCGCACCGTTTTAATATACTTCCATAAATCAAATGTGGAGTAACTTTTGTGTATTCCATCATTGAGCATCTTGTTTCGCCTCACGTGTCCACTTGCAGGATGTATCCTATTTATCATTACCATGTTGCTAAGGCACTGCAACACACGAATAAAAGATTTTTCAGGCATCGTGGAAGCTAGGAGCCAAAGCTAGGAGACAAAGCTAGGAGACAAAGCTAGGAGACAAAGCCGTGCAGAAAGAAGCTCTTACATTAACACACTCAATAACATTAGTCATTTAGATTAACGTTATAGTTTACTTTGAAACTCGTCTTTAGCTGTCTGGGCGATTTCTTTAAAACTGAATGTCAAATAAGGATTAGCGGGTCTGTGTACTGCTGACATTTTCAGCTGATTTTTTTAACGGGAAACATGTAATTTCTGTGTCATATGAGAAATACCAGCGCTACTAACAACAAAGTGAAAAGGTATGGCGTTGGACTGATTTACGTTTCGTTTACGATATAGCTTTCGATTACGAGACACTGACGAAATATGCGAAATATCTAGGATACGACTTGCATTAGAATTACAAAAGTTTTGAGGACACGTTTGAGGCGCGTAAAATCAGTTTAACATACCTTTTCGTTCAGCAGGATTAGTGATTTAGCAGAAGGCGTTGTCTTACAGGCGTGATCGATTTGCATTGTGGTCACTTTGGTTTGTTTAAAGAAAATTCCCAACAATTTCGAAACAAATTTCAAGACAATATCAACACCTATTCTTAACACAAAAATATCCAGCCAAACGTCAGAATAATGTGATAATAATAAATGCATACAAAAAAAAAGTAATAAAAAACAAAGCTTTCGGCACCAAAGTTTAAATACGACACATCACGTAGCTGATGTATATTTATGCCAAGATTTGTCTGTTCTTCCTTCAACCTTAAATATATCCCGGTCATAAATACAGCTGATACATAGAAAAGAGAATAAAGGCTAGGGAAGTAATGGCTGAACAGCACTTGGGCTATTTGCACTTCAACGCTGTTCAGAAAATAGAATAATTAGAATAATTATTAGAATAATTACTCTGAAGGTTGAAGGGCTTTATTCAACGGCACGCGGAACATGGTTTCTCAGTTGGTATTTTCATTCAGCGATAATTCTCTTTCAGTGGATACCTGAGGCAGTGATGTTTGTCTTCTGTGCACGCCAGGATAGGAAACTTAGTTATCAGGGTCCAGATATGAAGTGGAGAGCTGTTGCCACTGCACTTCCTTTTATACCCGATGTTAGTGACCCAGTTTATTCACAGGACCCACCGTAGGTTCCACGATCATCCCGCTTACCGTATTCTCCTGTGATGACCAACTTATATACTTACACAGATATAAACATACAATAATTTTTATGTTTAGTAATAGTATCTGTACATACTGCAGCGTAATTATTAATATCAATCACTATTATTATTTCACAGTTATGAGTTATAGCAAAATCCTAGAGATACATTGCATGGTTTCTGCACCACTGGGAAATCCTTTGATGGGCCGAAAAATTTGGAACTTGGCGGTCCCTTTTACCAGTTTTGGTTTTTGATATGATAATGATGCAACCGTACGAAGATTGCAACCGTCGGTGGCCCCCCCCCCCCTCCCCGGGTGTTTTCGAACTGATCGGAGTAAAACATAAGAGGTGATAACACCAATCAAAGAAATATTATAATCAGCCAGCGAAAATTATTTAAACGATGCATAAACCCCTGGTGTACACCACTGACCTATTAAAATTAAAGGATTAGTGAAACTCGGTTAAATCTTTAAAATACCTAAAAATACACAGACGGAATACAAGCCTTTGGCGCAGCCAATGAAAAATAATTGTTTAGTTACAAGATAGATAAACTGCTGGCATAAACACTGGACGATAAAAATTAAAAGATTAGTGAAACTCGGTTAAATATTTAAATGCGCAAATACTATGCTCAGATGAGATACACGTCTTCGGCGTAGCCAGAGAAAAATAATTGTTTAAACGATGCTTGAGCGTGCTAATTGAGTGAGGGAAGCAAACTGAAATCAAAGTTTATTAGCCAGTGCGCGTAAAAATACACAGATGGGATGCACGCTTTCAGCTACAAATACATGCGACAGCAAACCATCCTCATGTTGCAAAAGGTGCATCAAACACCACTCAGGGAGCGAATGATCATATTGTTTTTTGTTTATTTTTATGAAAAGCCAGGTTAGCTGGGCTGGTAATTCTATATAGTCATGTATTGTATATACATTAGTAAACAAAAACGAATCGTTTGATGTTTAAAGGTAAGGTTTAACTGAGCCAAAGTCAAAACAGCAAAGGACGACAAAATAACTTCCTGTAAGGTTTCAGATACTGGAGTGTTGGTGTAGTGTTTAGTCCACGTGAAACCTTAATGCTGTATTCAAACGTTTTTACCATTTTTTTTTTTTTTACTTTTCCGTATTGGTGCATTCTACTCTGCTAAGTGACATCGATGGAAAATGGTTAAAAACTAATCGTCTCATTGCGCTTAGCACAAATCTAAACCATGCGCAATGGCTGTTTGCCGTGACGTCACCATGAGTTAGCCAATGACGAACGAGAACAACGGCTGTTTGGCCGTCTGATTGGACTAGCCCAGTCACGTGATATGCACGTCACAGCAAACAGTCATGGCGCGTGGTATACAGATGGCAGGGTTCGTACGAGTCCTTGAAAACCTGAAAATGTCTTGGAAGGTAATAATACAATTCCATGCGTGGAAAAGTGCTTGAAAATCTTGAAAATTCATATATGTATCATCATTAGGGCGATGAATGGAAAAGTAGACGACTTGACTGCAAACCACTGAAACGATTGGCCCAGAAAGTAGTCGATTGTGTAGCCTCACATTTTTCTTCCTTTGTTCGGCAACAAAAGTTTTGAGAGTTGGGCTAGGGTTTTTATTGTATAATGGTTGTTTACGTGTATAATGGTTGGATATGGTTTCACGTGGACTAAACAGTACTGCAACACTGCAGTATATCTGAAACCTTACAGGAAAGTTAATTTGTGTTCCTTTGCTGTTTTGACTTCGGCTTAGTTAAACGTTATCTTCAACATCAAACGATTCATTTTCGTTTTCTTATTAGTGGTACTTTGACATACTAGTTGGTCTTCTGTACTCCTTGCAAACGCACTGATGCAACGAACATTTTCGTTTTAACACGGCAGGGTGACGTCAAACCACTATATAAAGTAATTCGCAATAAGAATACTGCTTCTTCTTCACGTTACCTCAAAGTACGGGTGAATTGTTGACTCACAGCATTATTAGCATTTGTTTGGTCCATGGCTCTTTGCTATGACGTGCATATCACGTGACTGGGCTAGTCCAATCAGACGGCCAAACAGCCGTTGTTCTCGTTCGTCATTGGCTAACTCATGGTGACGTCACGGCAAACAGCCATTGCGCATGGTTTAAGTCTATGCCTTGCGGCTGGCGTTTGCTGTGTGGCATTATTGCCCAATAACAATGTTCAAAACAATGTAAAACAATAAAACCGGTCTTTCAGGGCCCCGTAACTCCGAAATGACACGACCAATTGAAATTTCTATTTCTGCAAAGGTCCCATCTCCGGAAGTAGCTCTTTCGAGTGAGCTAGGCGCCAGCTTTCGAGGACAAATGGTTTATTCTGTAGAGACCATTGTACAAACGTGTTCAAAGAAAAACAATACGAAGAAGCCCAAGCCAAAAATTAAAGTCACGATTCCAGGTCAAGTCCAGATCTCCGATGTGGCAAATCGGTAATTAATCAATTTGGTACACGTACGTGTTCACCAAGTCCAACATAGCTTTTATACTAAATTTGAGTGGGAAACTTTGAGTAGGTGGCGTAGATATTAAGCATCGAAATTTCGGTTTTAACCTGGGAGACCGAGGTCACACCTTACAGCGATGGCCTGCCTTCCGAGAACTGAGACCAACAATTGCGAAGTCTGGGTACGACTTAGGGCCCAGGCTCCCCGTAATAAAATTCAATTCAATTCAGGAAACAGGTAACATCCTGTTTATCACCCGATTTCAATGCGTGACTACGTAAAATTATGAACATGAATTGTTGTTCATTTTTTTTTTTTTTCAATTGTTGCCCGATTCCGAACTCGTTCTTTCGGTAAACAAAAGAACAAGAAACCAGAGTTGTATCGTTGATCGGTGGTGAGAGCTAGCTCAATAATATCAAGGGCCTTAGGCCCAAACAATGTTGATCTCAGCGCAAGAGTTGCGTTGAAAGAAAGGAAACGACAGATGCATTGTAGATCGATGCTGAGAGCAAGTATAAGCGCTAGATCTCAGCGTCGATCAACGATGCATATCTCGTTTTCTTCGTTAATAGAGCAGCGTCATGTGACGTCATACTGCCTACAAGAGAGATACCTGCAAGGGGGCACTAGGTTGAAATGGTGGGTTAAACAACGGCAATTCTAGTCAAGCTAGTGCTTTGAGAGTGGATTTCGAGGCTTAAAAAACCGTTGTTTTCTCCAATCCCTTTTGCTGCTTAGGTTGTAATTGGAAAATAAAGATTCCAATGCTTAAAAATGTCAGCAACTACCAACAAATCGACAAAAATCGCGCGTTTTAGGCCTAAAAAATGCAGTCTAATAGCATTGGCTTCAGTAAGACGTTCTTCTTTCCCCCCACCAGTGCACCTTGCAGCTAACCCAGTAACTGGCTCCACCATAGAGTTATATACAATTATACTACGTCGTGTCACTGCCCCAATAGCTAGAATTACATTGTGACAACCACTGTTGTCGGGGGGAGGGGGGAGTGGAAAAGAGAAGTGAAATCTGGTGATAACTGATACGTAATATGCTTGTTGTTTAAGCTCAGAAATAATTAATTAGAAAACAAAATTGAACTAGTTTGAGGCTTAAGGAAAGGTTTAACTGATCCGAAGTGAAAACAACTAAGGAACAGAAATAAACTCTCTTATAAGGTTTCATACACTGCAGTGTTGCTGTACTGTTTAGTCCACGTGAAACCACGTGTACTGTTTAGCCATGTGTTTAGTCCACGTGAAGCCAAACGCTTTCACCAATTTTCACTTTTGCACATGATAGATCATCTAATGATTGGGGAATTGTACTTGGCTAAACGACGACATCGCTGGAAAATGTTTAAAAAAACTAATCGTCTTAGTGTACTGAGCACAACTCAGCACAACTCAGCAGAACTCTACCGGTAATTCAGGGTTCGTGCATGTTCTTGAAAACGGGGAAATGTCCTGGAAAGTAATAATGAAATTCCATGCCTGGAAAAGCGCTTGGAAATCTTGAAATATGATAATAAGTGGCATCAGTAGGTTGATGAACCAATAATAGACAACGCGACTGAAGAACACTGAAAATTTTAGCCAAGAAAGTAGTGGCGTGTGTAGCCTTACATTATTCTTCCTTTGTTTCGGTATAAACAGTTTTCGAATTTCAACTCTGGCTTTAATTGTATTTACGTGTATAATTGTTGGATACAGCAGTAAGGTTTCACGTGGACTAAACGGCTCAGCAACACTGCTGCATCTGAAACCTTTTAGAAATGTTGATTTGTGTTAATTTGCTGTTTGACTTCGGATCAGTTAAACCTTACCGTAAGCATCAAAAGAGTTCGTGTTTGTTTTCTATTCATGCTACTTGAGCGTACCATGCATTTTAGCTAAGTTTATTTTAATGTTTTGTATCTTTATCAATTACGGTTTGCACAGACATATATGGAAACAAACCCTTTAAGGTGGCAAAGGGGTAATACAAACTTTTTTTTACGTATTAAAAATGTAACAGCTATGCAGTTTTAGTACAAATATCACACCAGAAAACATATCCAATAGGAAAACAAATTAGGAAAACAACTAACCTTTCCCCTAAAAAAGTAACCCTATGTAAGCCGAACCCAAAATTTGCAATTTGAAAACAGTACCATCAAACAAACTTTTGTTAATTTTTTTCGGTTAGCAGTCTTCGTATGTATGCGGGAGCCAAACCTGCAAAATTTGATAAGAATTGAACCAATATCAAAGCCATTATGCGTGATTTACTGGCAAAATATATCGGAAAAACGTTTTCGGCAATTCACTTGTAAAGAACAACTGGAGCCAACCATGCTTTACGACGATTGTGCCCGCTAGTGATGGAATGTAGAACTACGTCAGCCTGACAACCGAGGGCCAGTTGAGATATACAATCGTTCAGAACATGTTTGTGTTGGAAAAGGCTAAGAAAACTGTCACTTTTTGGCAATAAAACAGCCGACAGCGTCCATAAACTGCTCACTTCCGGTTCAACTTCCGGAAAACAAGTTAATTAAAAAATAACTGCTGCAGATATTAAAAAAACTAAACGAGAGAGAAAAGGGAGAGAATATTCCAGGTATTTTTTCAGCTAAAAAAAAATACGTATTTTATGGTTTTTCCCCTCTGTATTACCTGTTTGTCACCTTAATCTTTAGTCTCCGTCTTCCAGCTGGCGTTTGCTGATTGGCATTGTTGAACAATAACAATGTTTAAAACAATTTAAAAGAATCAACCTGGTCGTTTTTAGCTCCCTACCTTCTGAACCACTTGACCAATTAGAAAAAGCCTTATGGAAAGGGAACATCTACAAAGAAATACCAAGTAAAAAACAGCTTTATAGGACAAATAGTTTGATCAGTAGAGAGAGTAGTAGAAACATGTCGTGATAACAATAACAAGAAACCAAACACGAATTTCGTGGGTTCAGCTGAGGTCCAGATCGAAGAATTTAATCGAAGAATTTTCACAGACGGCGGAGATATTAAGCGTCTAAATTCCGGATTCAAAATGGGCGGTTGAGGTCAAACCTTACAGTAAAGGTTAACTAATATTTAGTCACATTATCAACTGTTTCATGTGAATGAACTGTAAAATCACTTAACCTTTAAGACGCGTCTTTCCGTTACACTGAATGTTTGTTTTCCTGTGTAACATGGTTTTGTAAATTTTTGTCAAACAAAGATAAATATTGCCAACACGATTTATTTTCCTAAACATCAAAAATACCACAAGAGGTTAATGCCTGTAAATTTAAATCTCCCTCCAGCCTGTACGAGTCTATCTAATTATAAATAAATCAAATGACGTATTTGTTTTGAAAAAAAGCACGAACTCTTCCTCAAGAAAATTCGAATTTAGGCAGGGTTGGCTTGATGATTACTATTAATACAGTGTAGATTGGTTAACAAAAATGTCGTCCGGCTTTACTTTCCTTTTTTCCTGAATCGTCGTGAAATTAAAGGTTCTTCCCCCTCCCCTCCCCCTCCCCCGGAAGGGATTTATTTATTTATTAAGCACTGTTTGTTGCGGTGAATGTTTGCCCAGCTGCTACGCGCTAGAACAATTTTGCCGCAAGTAAATGATAGCTCGAAGCAAAACTTCCCCTCGAGTATGAAATTCCTATTTTGAGTCTTCATATAAGCAATAGTCGCCTGAGTCCACCGCTTTTTCAGAACTGTGGGCAGTTACGTAACTGTGTGTGATTATGAAATTAATCTAAAGCCATGATTATGTTTACCTGTAAAGTCTAAAAATTCTGGATACATATCTCACCAACAAGTAACTTACTGACGTTAGATTTCCGCAGTGTTGACTTCCTTGAAGAAGTGTCGGAGACGGTCGCACGACAAATCTGTACTCCAGACAGAAGAAAATGTCGTGCGTAGCGATGCGTTACTGCGTGCCTACAAGGTCAAAATTGCTGCACTCAAGTGGTGAGTGTGGCGTTTATTGACCGATTTTGACATTTTTGGCACACCATCTTGCGTCGTCTTGCAACCGCGAACAGCCTGTCTGGTTAGGCTTCACGCGTTCCGCTTTGTTTAACTGCTTTGCACTCAGTATCTTTGCAAAAAAATCAATAGTATAGCCGTTTGTGTGGACACTAGGCAATTTAATAACCCGTGTAGGGGCAATTAAATTAAGTGCACGTTATTGCAGCCAATTTGGCTTGTTGATAACACATTTTGATTTATGTGAAAGATTAAAGTCAACTAAACACGGTATTGAACGGTTGCTAAATGATTCCTTTTCTTTGACCATGCGTGCAATTTGGGGCATTTATTGACAACTGCTGTTGTGATAAATAGGCCCTTGTGGCCTAGTATAGCCTGCTTAATACTACTAGAGAAAAGCATGACTAACATGGGGAAGAGACATGTTTATTGAGGCCGCCTTAAATGCAGAATGGGTAGTCAGCAGAATAGAGCAGCTGACTACTAGTTAGTCTATTGCAATAACATGGCATAGTCAACCCATCTGTGGCCATCCACAGATGACGTCACTAGCAACTATTATTGTAGGACATCTTTAAGATTTTAAGATGTCATCTGTTTGTTGTCCAAACTTTATGTGTTGTTCTTCTGTTGATTTTTACTATTAGTTTCTGTAGGCCAAAGAGCTTCCCAGCAGAGATCGTTATGAAAATACATAAAACATAAACAAGATTAATTTTCGTATCCAGTTTTTTTTAATCATGCCCAACACAGACACACGAACAACGAGGACAACAACATGTTTACCGCCTCAGTACAAATTAAAATCTACTCCTAAATGGGCACACGAACAACGAGGACAACATGTTTATTGCCTCAGTACAAATTAAAACCGTCTCCTAAATTGGCAAACGAACAACGAGGAC
>JAHWFP010060002.1:10539-31095 GCA_023313725.1 Lithobius niger | reverse complement strand
TAATTACTTACCACAGCACAATGCTAGCGCCTCGTCAGTCTGCTCGATTAGGTTATAAAGTTAATCAAGATTTTATTAAACGTTATTCAACATCTCTTGGTATCGTGCTTCTTATCATTGTTTGATTTACATGCGTAGTTACGAAAATGTTCGTTGTAGTTCATACTATGAAATCAACAACTTGAACAAGGGGGCATTCAAGTACTACGTTATCAAGAAATTGGCCATTTTCAACCCACCCCTCCCCATCAATTGCTCAACCCTGCAGTATCACACCATTTTTTACTTTACACCCCCCTCCTCCCCAAAGGGGTCGTTTTTCCTTGTATATCCACAGCTTTTCTGAGCTTTTTTTTGCATGGTTCCACCCATTTTACTGGGATAATGGTGTATACGTCATCAGCTGGTTGTGGGGGGGGGGGGGGCGGGGGGGGGGGGGGGGCGGGGGGGGGGCCCCCCTCTACCTCCTTCCTGATAACGTAATACTTGAACGTTCCCCAACGACAGAAATAAAAACTACCGCACGCTTTCACAACAGAGAAACACTTTGTGTTGAAAATGTTCGACCCCATACAGGTGTCTTCATCAATAATCCTTGAAGCCTCCAACAATGTCATACCGACGACCGTAAATGTTCTATTAACAGTCTGGAAAGTTAGTTAAAATTAAAACATTTCGATACGGCCATAAGAGAGATGAGTCGCAATTGGGGACCCAGCCACTACATGCATTTTGATAATTAATACTTCAGTGAAAAGGAATTAATCCATATAGAACATGTGGAAGACATTAAAATACACCACGAACTAAAGCATTAAATGACCTTGAAAAGTGTTGCTTATGGTTACCTGCATGTCCGTCTTATGTGAAGGACATCCTCTTTTACTGTCCCTTTTACAGCATTCGTACCCGGCCCTAATTATACACCTGGATTATACTTCTTCGTGTGGGGAAAATGACCTGGCCACAATTGGATACCCCCAGAATTGGATACCCAGTTCTTAATATAGCATTTACAGTATTCAAAATCTCGTTTCAGTCATATGAGAGTTATCCAGATATGTGATGAACAGTGGCCAAATGTACAATATCCTTGAAGGGGATTAACTCGTTCACGAATTTATGAAATAAAAAGTTATGCAAGTATTTGTCTAAGTGAACTCTTCTGTTGTGGAAATAATTGATCCAAAGAGAGCCTCAATTTAAATATGGAACGAGTGGTGTTAATGAGTAATGGCTTTAACATTCGTGAATCGTAAACCAATGCTCTATCACTCGAAGCCAAATCCAAGAACTGCGAGCAAACCATAGCCTACTAGATAACATTGTGGAAAAGGATGCGGAGGGACTCAAGATTGAGACCATTCCTAAAGACAAATTTATTTATTTATTATTTAATAAAGGGAACATACGGAAAAAAAAAAGTAAACCACCACCCAACGGCTAGAAAAATGCTTGCATCTAACAGGTTTAACATGCAGAATCAACTTATGCTATTCACTAACACTTGCGCATACGTTGCGGACGACTGTATTAAGCTAGCAGTAAGCAACTCGTTGCGTAACATGCAACTGAACAAAAAATCCACAAAGGTAAGCCAAAAGTCTTGTGAAGCTCAACAGGGCAGAATTGATTTCGCCTTTAGAGACATCAGCGACAACACCCAGAAGAGGTGGTTGATTTATAAGTGTTCGAGCGCTGGAGCTTAACGAACAAGTCTGAAACCAGATTCGCCCACATGCTCGCTGGAGGGATGAATCATTACTGGACATCATGGCCAAGCTTCACGGATCCGTCAGTAACGTTGAAAGGGCACTTTTGGAATGCTCAGTGTGCTTGGCACCAAACTGCCTCAAACTGTCACAAATTTTGCAAGTTAGAATGGGTGGTTTTGGATAATACATGCTTTAACTAATCTTTGAATCAAAATGTTGCATGGCTAGGAGACATAAAAAACAGACCTCAAACCTAAACAGACCTCAAACAGACCTAAACAGATCCTCAAGGTGCAGATGGCTTTCTGGCTTTGAATACCAACAACTTACTTTTAATAACGTAACTGACGTGGAATGAATAGCTTGAACAGTTTCTAATGTTCCCGATTCTTCATCTTTTACCTAAAAAAATACAATACACATGAGCAAAGGAAGGCATACTAAAACAGAAAAACCTGTACACTAAATATAGCAATTTACAGCTATTTCTGCGTACTAATATATATATCTTAATAATCCAACAAATGTTAATACAAAGCTACTGTTTTTAGGCAATAAAACCACCTTCTGGTATTTGGCCTTACTAAAAAACAAACAACTCTCTCTTTAGTCCAATGGTGCTCAATTTTTTTTATCTCTTTAAGCACACCATTTTTGTGCATCTGTGAACCGTGTTGTCTCATATGAAACATCAACAACTTCCCTACCATTATAGTAATCTATAACTAACGATGACTTTACCTCCGTTATAAAGTTCCCACAATAACCCTTGAGCGTTCGGTGGATCGCCATAAACTCAAACCAATCATCACAATCAAATCATAATCAAAATTTGATACTTCGAAAGTATAGATTTTTACTAGTAACACTTAAATTCAAAAAAGAAATACTTCTTCGTATTTTGCGAATTTTCGATAGGCTGTTGACGAAAAGATGTAAAATTTCAGTCCTCCTGTCTCCTTCAGGCTCCTACAGTAAGTGCTTCTTTCTGTTTACATTGTTGCTCTTAATATCTTCGTTAGCAGACAACGACACAGGTTTGTACCGTAGCCTAATGTATTCATTGGGGGCTTGCTCGTGTTTTCTTTGTACCATTTTCGCAACAAAATGCTTTTTTGAACTTAAGCATTACTTGAAAAAATCTGAACTTTCGAACTTTCAAAATTCAAAGTACACAACGGTTAGCTAATTTGATACTTGTGTACTAAAAGGGATAATGAACACTTTCATGTAAATATTTTTTAATTCTTTCTACATAAGGTCATTAAAAAAAGAAAAGTTGGTTCTCAGGCCCTCCCGCACCGATTTTTTGACGGGAAATAAAAAGAAACTACGTGGCAAAAGTAGCAGCTAAAGAACAAAAATAACCCTCTGTGTGGAAATTGAAATATAAAATTACCATTCTTGTCCATTCTAAAAATTACCATAATTGTGTGGACACGTGGTAAGAAGCATTACGAGACAGTATTCTTTATTTTACCAAAACTAAAAAAATAATTCCCTAAAATATACGGAAAAGTAGGGTTGAAAAATAAAAAATAAAATTCCGCACAGAAGTGGCCTAAGCACACAATTTTATTTCTCTTACTTTTATTATTATTATTTATTCCCAATCAGATCCCAAATGATCCATACATACAACAACAAATGACTGGCCTAAGTTACACTAACAATACAACAATTGAAAAACATAGCCGAAGCTAAAAGAAACCCGGTGCAGGCGGACAACTACATAGAGTCCCCTACAACACTGAATGCCACACATGATATGTTATTTTTCCCAATTCGACATATTCTACCATTTGCCCCAAAATTGTCTTTATTTTGTATTGCTGTGCTATAGCCAGGTTACACCAATATGGTAGTTTATCAAACAGAAGTTATGTAGTAAGGTCGCCCAGCTAATGAATTTAAGCTGCCCATTTGAAGTTGTATTTCATACTTACTGCTTTATGTTTTTTATGTTGTTCATCACAGTAACGATTCACATCTTTGACTAAATCTTGGAACCTCTGTACCATTTGCATGTGCAGAGTTGAAAGCTTCTCTGATGACACTTTCAATACTTGCCATAATGGAGCAAAAGTACTGCAATGGAGATAACATGTGCTGAGTCATAAGGATTTGACAATTTATAAAATATTAAATATCAGACTACAACATTTGGACTTTGCTTGGGCATTGGTCAGGGCTCTGCCCAGGGCTTTGTCTGGGCGTTTTATACGGAATTTACAGTACTAAGCTGATTTGAAAATCCTTACGAAAAAATATTTAGACTATCAAAATTTGTGTAACAATAAATTCTATCCGGATTAAAATCTAAAATTGTAAAATATAAATTAGTAATTCTTAACTGATGTCGTGATGGAACATCACATAATTCATGTAAAAAAAACCGGTAATTATATGGAATAACTACTTTGCAAGCTAGCGACTTAATTCACCTACCAATCGATTACTTTCGTTGTAAACAAAAAAGTGTGCGAACGCTTATTTATTTTTAAACATAATTATTTAAACACGTTAACACGCTATTCAAAGCTATAGGCACACCGCCGCCATTCTACGTGATGATAGTGAAACAAGAAAACTTGATTTCGACCCCAACATCAGCAAACGGAAATTACCTTCATTTGCGATGCGAAGCAATAGCTGAAGCAGACGAAATTTTATATTTATAATTTTTTTTATACCAATATTTCTTTACAGTATGAAACACCGTACGCAATTACATAAATCGAGAATTTGTGTAATCAGAAATAGTACGACGCAAGCATATGTGAAACAAGAAACAAATTACGTCACTTCCTTGTTTCACAAATGTTTCACGAAAGGAATCGATAGGTAGGTGAATTAAGTCGCTAGCTTGCAAAGTAGTTATTCCAAATAATTACCACAAATTCCACAGTACTAGTTTAGGAGTTACACGAAAATTATGTATTATACTATGTCCATGATATTTTTAACATTCTCACACAAGGTAAGGTAGCCAAGACATGACAACGAGTATCGTGTTGAAGAGTACTGATGCTAGTGCTAAAAGAGGAGAGCTTCACCAGAAATCCAACTTGGTTGGCTCCAAACTCTTAACACCAATGCACGATTATGTTTACGACTTACAATATACTACATATTACTTACAGTACAGTTCACGCTTTGCCAAAACAGTTCAGTTCACTTCAATAAACTGCCGAATTTTCGGTAATTTTCTACCGATTATTTTTTTTCAGTCCTTCGAAAAAAAGATGATCAGTAGAGTACCATCGATAATTCGGCAGTTAAGTGAACTGAACTGTTTTGGCAAAGCGGGAATTGTACTGTAAGTAAGTTGTTGAGGTGATCAAGTTTGTGGGGATCAAATAACTTTTTGAAAAATGAGTGTAAATCGAATTGGACATTTTGTCTCTAGCAATATTAAAAGTAAAAAAGGCCGAACTATCGGCATTTACAATACAGTACCATAAATTCATTTATATAGTACTGACTTACCCATTTGAACTACAATTCCCTGCTTGCTTTGCTAACTTCGAAAGAAGTTTAGATTGGTTTTCTTCAACAGACGACCTGCAACACAACAATTTCAACATTTACTGAAAATGTTATGGTACTTGGAGAATTATTAACTTAAACAGCGATCAAACTGTCTACATGATGCACTGACATATTACTGAAGCAAATGCTTTACTGAAATCAAACAATGTTTCTGTAAATAAACCAAAAGAAGAAATAAAGGAAGTAGTGTGAGGATGCGCACGCCGCCATTGCATGACCTAGGGCGCACACCTCACAGTATGATCGTAAGCGGCGGGAGTCAGACCGCAAGCGCGCGAAGGTGCACGATGGTTTGAACCGAAGTGTGAAGTATTATGAAGTAAATGAGATAGAAAACCCAACTGTGAGTCTTTGGTGTAGCCGGGCAGGACATTCTCACAGTTATTTGGCGCCCAAAGAAGTCCGGCATCCTGATTGCAAAAATACTAAAATTAAAAGTAGCATCAGTCAGCATGAGCTTTTAGTTCTGTTTGTGTCTGCACAGTACCACCATCCATGTTTTCAGCCAAACTCAGCTTGGCTGCCATAACCCGACAACATGTCCGTCTTTTATTCACTACCCTAACCTCTTTTCCCCATTTTACCCCAATTTGTAACGTCGCTGTAAAGTGAGGAATAATCCTACTATCAGTAGTTGCTAAACTTTGGTTTTAGTAAAAATGACGCTGTGCAGAAACTAAAAAAAAACAGAACTTAAAAGCTGACAAGGAGAACTGCTCTATCACTGACGATAGCATCACAAAATGCCTAAAAGGTGAAAAAAGATTTAAGCCCGCCTTCAAACTTTGTGTAAGGGCGGCGTAAAAAGAGTCGAGCAACTGACACTCGTACACAGGGCGTCAAGTGGGGTCGCTATTCCTTGTCACCGGCATGACAGCTGGGGCAACAGTCATTATGACAAGAGAGTTTAGCGGGGTTCGGTAACAGAAAAAAAAGTGATGTTCCTACTGCGAGTTTTAAGAGTTTTTTTTTGCCCCAAGATTAACAGCCACCAATTTTGTTATTGTTTTCATGTTTTTTTTTAAATTTAATCAGATGTTGCTTATGAACAATTACGGCTAACAACTGTAATCAATCGGGCAAACCATTATCATCCGAGTGAAAGTATTTATATCAAATGAGATAAAATACCATGACTGGAATGAAGAAATAAATTAAAAAACACAAAGAAAAATTACTTTCAAGCTGGCACTGGATACAGGTCACGTTTTAAAAAGCACGCATTAATTTGAACAACAGAGGCATACGTTTTAGGAAACAATCTCTTTAATTTATTGGTTTGGACAAGAGGCTAGCTATACAGCCACCAGTAGCCAATCAACTTTTTTAAAGAAAATGAAAAAAAGATAAAATGGACTATGGCAAGCCTAATCACCCAAAAAATCCGTGCAATAAAGCATTCACCAACATCAATACGTAATACTGGCTTAGCCGTACTGCTACACAAAGAACTATGGACAGCTTACCCTGACAAAACGTCCTTACCGTAACTAGCTCTTCAATATGTACGCTACAACTGACTATGCACACCATCATACAAATACTATGGCACGATAACTTAAACAAACCTTATCAAACGATACAATGATAGTTTGTTATGTATAATACCGACGTTGCACACTGCAAGGCAGTGGTTTTCAAGATTTCTGAACGAACTTGCCAACCGTTTTACGAAATAATGACGTTAGGGGTTCAGTGTCCAACTTTTGATTTTTAATAAAATAAATTAAAGTTAAAACGTTGTATCAACAATAACAAATATTACCAGTAAGCCTTTATTTGATAAGTACAGAAAAAATAATGACTGTTCATGTATTCTAAATTTTTTAAGGATTTGCAAGGTCTTAGAAATGCCAAAACGAAAAACGTGGACTTGTAAGGGTACTGACTGTATTTATAGTTCTAAATTCTAGGGATGGGTCTGTTTCATTTTTTTGACTTTGGTTCCGGTTTTGGTTTTCATGCCAACAAAACCGCGTTTCGGTTTCAGATCGGTTTTTGCCACCTTCCACCTCAACCAGATATTTCTATTTTTTTCTTCTTGTAACAGTAGTATTCTAGCTTCTAACTCGCTCGTGCTTTCACTTCAGAAGCATCATATACCACGGGTCTAGCTGTGAAACCATTTTCCTCTACTATTTTTTTAATGACTAGGAGAACGTAGAAAATGATAATCATTTAAAAAAATTAAAACAACTAATCAACCTTTGATTTTTCTTACACTGTACGAAAAACCAACACAAAATGTGAATCGGTTTCGTTAAAAACCGAAAATTCGGTTTCGGTTACCGACCCATCCCTACTAAATTCCTTATGAATTTAGAGCTTACTACTCTTTCCCCCTACACACCACACAAAAAATGAGCATAGTGGCTATCTAGGACTGATGGGGTGTATCCATAAGGGATCACACATTTATGTGCTTTATTTAAAACCCCTCGCTTCCCGACAGACTGACTTGCAATTTCAGCAACCTACTTTCCAACGCCCTCTCAACGAAATAAAAGTCACGGACATCGTATCCCATCGCTCCACGCATCTACATACACCTACCTATACCCAAACTGTTTATGGAACACTGAAAATGAGACACGCCAGTTTATCGTAATTTAGAATTCCAATACTTTCCAGAAATAATTTAATTTTGAAGTCTGTTATGGTATTTAGAATTATTTTCCAATATATTACAGTTTTTGGTATTCATAAGACTCGACCTGGTACAACCTCTTACTATAGCTTTAAGCAGCTCAAAATAGTTGGAAACCCATTAAGCCAATCAGCAATTTCCCCTTGCAGACTTCCTGCACATTTTACAGAGCCTGTGCATTGCCAAATCAGTTCAGAAACCAGTAAAGATAACTAAAAGAAACAAACAGAACTATTTAACACTCATCACACCACCACGTCACGTCAACTTTTATAAACAGTTGGCCCCTAATTGTATACAAAAAGTGCAAACTCAGTTAGGCTACATCTGCTAGGAATATATTACGTAACTGTACTTGCCAAATGTTGATAGAAATCCAAAGTTAGTGGGGGGGTTTGGAAATTCCTCATGATTTCTGCCCATCCCTCTGGTCTCTCGACCATCCCAGTAACCACATTACCAGATTCTAGAAATTTTCCATGTAAGTTTAAAGTACCCTGCACGCTTTGACAGTACTAGAAAGTGTGGCAGCAAACAATACACACTCTATTTAATTTAAATACCACATTTCACTTAGAAAAATTCCTATAGTTGATAACTGACTTTTTTCAACAATTCACAATTCTGTTTAGTGGCTTCTTGGGAACCACTACAGGCACCCAACACAACTACAGTCCAGCATCGAAAAGCAAGCTCTGTGAGAGTTTCCTGGGAACCCCAGCACAGTGAGTGAAGCACAGCCAAGAGAAACAAAACCCTGGCCTCCAAGTTAAGAAGACATAAGACCAAATCTTGCTTGTTCTTATGTAGCCTACATATGCAACTGTCGAACATGGCTCCCACAACATTTATTTTAGTTCCAATGGGATTAAATACAATTGCTACAACTAGTTTGAAGCTTTTCGAAATTTCAATACTGTAGTGATTTTACTATTAATTTTACTAATAATATTTTGACATTTATAGAGACAGAATTATTACAGCAGAATCTGAAAAAAAATTAGAACTTTAATTAACTTACAAAATATACCGTTAGGCCTACTGGAATTACTTTGAAACCAACTAGAATGACCTGAAACTTGAAAATTATTTATCACGCTCACTTTCAAAATCAGGCTGACCGTATCTTGCAAATTTTCGACTGTATATCAGCAGTCTTCATCAGATACGATCAAGAAAATATGAGTCCTCTGGCTACATCTATCGTTTTTATCTGCTCGAAAAGACTGACATAGCCAGAGGACTTATTTTTCCTTGCCTGATGAAGCCTGTTGATATACAGTCGAAAATTTTGCAAGACACAGACAGTATCCTGATTTTGAAAGTGAGCGTGATGAATAATTTCTGAGTTCCAGGTTAACTAACTTACCATACATTCAAAATATACCCAGTGTCCGGTATCCAGAATGTAAAATTGTCTGAACAGAATGTATAACTGTCTGATGAAAAGCGTGTTTTTACGTGAAAGTGGCAACAAATTATGTGATTTGTCGAATTTTGTCGGATGACGGTTATTTTGTCGGGTATCCTAGATACCAGGATACGGTAGATTTTGCATGCACGCATACATTCATCATATTAACACATTAGTCTGTATGCCATTAGTTACTATATCTAGAAGTTATTATACTTCTAGATGTCAACTCGACAAATGAACAATATTTTTTCATGTTAAAAGTTTCCATAACCATTTATGTAACTATGGTTCAATGGTTAGCGATCTAAAATGACAATTGATAACCTTCTGATCCAAATTCCTAAACTAGTAAATCAGCTATTTGTGCGATTCTTACCTTTCTCGGAAAAATTCTGCCAATTCTTTACTTGCCAGCTGACCATATTTCATATTATGGTAGAGAATATCAAAGCCATTATTTTTTTCTCCCTACAAATCAAGAAAAAAAAATTACAACATATCACTTTTTATCAGTCACAACTAACAGTCGTAAGTTTTGTTTTGTCAATTAGTCTTGAGTTTGCAATGCCACAATTTAATAAATTTCAATGTGAATGATGGTGTTGGGTCATACGTACAATTTTCCATAAAGTTCCGACACAAAGTAAACAGTAGTACTGAAGTTTGCTGCATTCATATGTGTAGCAACGTTTACCCAGCAGAGAACTACTGAGGTACTAAAAAACAACTGCACATTATTATTGAATTCAATTTTAAAAATGTTGCTTAAAAAATTTCATTAAGATTCCATGCCTCCACCTTTCACACATGTCTATGGGGTAAAGCTTGTTGACTGGCTACTTCATACTAACCAAATTTCATTGTTTAAGGAAGACTGCGCCAATTGTTGAACTTCAAACTTATTGTTGTCGAACTAGGTTTTAGGGAAACCCAACATTGTTGTAATTTTAGGGCTCTACATTTTACTAATGCAGTGAGGGAGATAACGAACCTTGGGAGTTTAAATGAGATTATTATTCTTCCTGATGCCACCCCTGCACCGGGGACGGCGGGCGCCCCCCCCCCCCGTTGAGGAAAAAATTTGGCAAAGTAGACAAATAAGGTGGCCAAACAAAAAAAAATGGTTTGGTTTGCATTACCCGACCAACCCTAAACTTTTTTTCCATCCAAGGAAAAAAATCCCCATCCCTATTTTGATGCTACGATACAAAAATGGTTCAAATGCTTCCTGGAAAAAGGAAAAATATTGCTCCGTGAACGTGAAAGTATCTTTATTGCATAAAAAAAATATTAAACTACATTTTTTTAAGTAAGGACTTTCCGATTTAGTAACAAACAAAAAGAATTTTCCGACCGACCCTATTTTTTTTAACTGCGTAACGCAAACCAAACAATTTTTTTGTTTGGCCTAAAAAATTTTAATTGAAAACAATTGCTTGTCAAAAATGACTTTTTAAACATTTCGCACAAAACCATTAAAACAGTTGTTTTACAAGACCCCCCCCACCCACCCCCGGCACACTTTCCTTAAACCCTTAGCTGAATTATTGTTGGACCCCCATCCTGAATTCCATTTTCTTCCCCCTCCCCAAAACTAAATTCCTGTCACGCCACTACCTGGTGCTGAAGCAAGCTTTACATGCATAATGCTTTAAGAAGACCTACTCCGGTTTACATTTAACTTAGCATGTCCTAAATGTAGGGCAGGTGTCATTGAAACTGAAAACACAGATGCAGTAATGCAACGCAAGAAAGAAAACAAATTTGATCTGACTGGGACTCAAACCCACAATCTTCCAATTTCCAGCCAGCCACTCTGCCAACTGTGCTCCAGGGCACATTTTTCTGGCTTCATACTCCAGCCAACCTAAGAAGCTGTTCAAACCTTTTCAAGGGTAACCTAATTGGTACTAAAAAAAAAAGATGCACGTGCACGGTGTTTTACTTTTAATTTAGCAAACCAAAAAGACACTCGTAACCTACATTTTGTTGTGGAGTATATCTATGTATTAATGCCTTCAGAGTGCAAACGTTGCAAGTTGGATAAAAGTCTTTTAGCCTTTAATTCCAATTTTTAGTTGTAGAGCCCTACAACAGCCCTTAGATATGTTTCAAAACAAATGCTGTCCTATGTTTGGTGAAAGCAGTGACGTGTCATCGAAATATTTTTGTAGACTACAGCTTAAATAATCATTTCTTGTGTTAAGCAAACACCCACACGTGCACTGTTGAGAAACAATTAAGTAATTTTTAATGGAGAAAAATTAATGGTGCTCCAAAAAAGTTGCTCCCTAATTACTAAAGCTGCACCAATACTTTACCGATATAATAAGATACAGTTTTATAAATTTTCGCGGCACTAGTATTGATACTTCCGAAATTGAATGCTTAATTTTTTCCATGTCATTTAATTGATGTAATAGAGTGCAGTTATCTTCAAAAGTCCAATAATTATTAAAATGAAAATTTTTTTTAAATGGTAGCAAACAGTTAAAAGACAGCTAGGTTGATACTGAGCGATTTCCTGAGCAAAACATCGCAAACCTATATGCCATTATCTTGAACGGTTCCAAAGTTATCCACATTTCAGCGAAAGTTGCAAACCGATCCATTACAGATACCCCAAATATCGGCACCGATCCGATTCAGTATTGTATAGTCTTACTAATTATTACAGTAGGCTTTCCTGAGAAAAAATATTTCAATCCACCACAAAGTTTTACAAGTTTAAGGTTAACACAAAACAAAAATACTAGGCCAATACGTTAACTTCAAAAAACAAGGTACATTGACTCAACACCTTCGGCTGATCCTAACTGCTTCCTATGTTGAAGGTACAATTCAACGAAAAGGGGAGGGAGCAAAGGAATGTCCGAGACCAGTCTGTCACACCAAGCAAGCAGGATGGCGGTAACAGTTCAGTTCTGACTGTATCAAGTTGGACTCGCCAGGCGGATTCACTCTCCATAAACAACCACTGACACTTGGTGATATACAACATTAACCAAGTGTGAAAATTACAGTCCAGCTTTAACCTTTTGGCGTCATTCCAACACTCGGCCAAAGCTTTGAGGGAATCCTCTTTTTCATGTCAGCCTTTAACCAGAATGGACTTTACTCCAGTGACATACTCGGCACACAATTATTTTATCGATTGGCTTAAATGCACTCGCGAGGCAACGAGACCATATTATGGCTAGAAATCAGGTGAAAGAGATATGGGCTTGCATAATTTAGCAGCCAGCATGAAAGACTTCTGGAATTTTCTGAAGCCTAAAAAGTACGGCTCAGTTGTCTTACTCCCCCCCCCCCCCATCCCACCCCAACCACCCACTCGATTTGCTGGACTACAAACTTGAAAAAAAAAGATGTCCAATACAAAAAATGAAAGTGAGAAAAATGGGGCAAAAATTAATGAACTCAATATTATAATCTAATGCTGCACCAGTACCAAGTTTACCGATTCGATACAGATACTGGTACAGTTTTAAAAATTTTGCCAGCACCAATAGATTTCCTAAATGTATTCCCTATGGTGTAGTTTTCTTCAAAAGGCCAATAATTATTATAAAAAAAATAAATTTGGAACATACCCTGCGATTTTCCGAGTAAAACAGGGTTCCCACCAGAATACTGAAATCAATTTCCCTGCGTTTTCCAGGTTTTCCGGAGTAGATGAAGTTATTTTCCAGACTATTTACTGTAATTTTAGGAAGGAATTTTTTCACACATTTTACCAGTTTTGTGTTAAAAAGGCTGAAGCTTTTAGATGGGAAACACATTATTTAAAATATTAATTTTTTCCCCGAGTTGTCCAGGTTTTCCAGGTTGGTGGAACCCTGTTTATTGCCGCAAACCACATATAGTATTCTTGAACGGTTCCCGAGTTATCGATATTTCAGCAAAAGTTGCAAATACTGAACCGATACCGCAAATTACATTGGCCACCGACCAATCCGATCCAGTATCGTTGTAGCCTTGTATTTCACACAAAGCTTAAACAAAATTGATCTACAGTCTAGTTCTAAACTATTACTAATTTTTTCTGACTGAAAAATTAAAAGTTTTACTAACTATGGGTTTTTAATACCTTTAAGTACGAAATAACTACCATTATTCAACATAAATATTTGTAGGCCATATATGACATAAGCTTAAATGAGGAAAAGAAAAGCTTTCAAGTCTGTAACGTCCTCTCCTCCTCCATTGGCACTATACAATAAAACTAAGGCGAAGCTATTAGTGATTCTTAGAATTGACACAAACTCATAGTTGTTAGTGACTTGTAATAACAGTAATAATGTACCAAAAAAACTGACAAATGGCACTAAAACTAAACACGGCTGAGAAACTCAAAACCATCACCAGTTTGCAGCTTAATGTTAATCATTGGTTTTGTTTTTCTAGGCTCCCACTCCGTTAGGGGCGGCACAATAATCGTTAATTCAGTAATACCGCAATAAAAATGTTCTCCAATTATCGTACTTTTTTCAGTTATCAAATTATCGAGCAAACTGACGATCATTACAAAGATCTCAAATTACTGGTGTTGTTCACTTTCGTTGACGTTCGTAGTAACACTGGCTTGTGGTTTGAGCGACGGGGCAGCCTATAATTAGTGTTTTATTAGTGTTTTTTAATTTGATTTTGCTACTTTTACTTATGATGCAAACCACTGTAGGATTAAGCCACAAGTTTATTTTCAATTAATAAAATTAAAATGGTTATTATTCTAGCTTCAAAATTTGTTCTATCAAGGTATTATTGATTATCACGATAATTTTAAACACATAATTAATCGGCATAACAATTATTGTATCGTGCCACCCTTGCACTCCGTAATTCCATGAATGAATGCTTCACAGACAATATTCATTACTTCTAACAGAAAATATGAATTTTGCTTGCCAAGGAATGGGTAGGATTGAGGTACATTGCAGGATACACTCTGCACAAGCAATTTTACGAAAATAATAAACAGGTTCTCAGAATAAGCTAGAATGTCACAAAGCTCCTTTTAAACTAATAGCCCGGTTAAACGATAAAATTTAGCAACTGCACAATATAACTGCTAGCAGTGTAGGATAATGGATCACGTAGTGTGATAGTACATAAGCCCATGGTATGATTAAATAGGATATTAGAGCGAAGGATGAGAGTAGCTTGTAACTTTTTGAATCAACTGCCATTTCTGAGAGTTTGCTAGTGAAGATATAAACCGGCGGCCGACTTTCAATACCTAATGTTACCTTGAACTTTATCCCGTACCCGAATTGCTCTTAAATGTCAGCGATCAATCCTGATTTTTGCCAAAATAGAAGAAAAGGAGAGCGTAAACTTGAGATGCATACCCCCACAATCCTCATGATTTAGTAGCACAGCAGTCACTGTACCTAGGTTTATGTAAGCAAATTAAACGAAGTTTGATTCGGCAATAATTAAATAAGGACCAGGTACAGGCTAGGTGTTTTACTGACCCTTTTGAACACCTTCAACAAGGGTAATAGTTTTATAAATTTGGTTTGGCCTTAGTGGCAACAGTTTAGTTTAGCCTTAGTGGATCAAATGCCAGTACCAATAAACTATCAAATATGTGCACCAACATTTCGTAATAGTTTGCTCCAAATAACACACAAAATCTGTGCAGGCCTATTAAGAACCTGTACAGCAAGATTTTACCTGTCCAACCAGATGCTATAAACCACCCGAAAACTATGAAGTTTCATTTCAGACAGTTCCTGAATTTTGCAAAAGAGGCAATGTTGGACTAATATGCCATACCGGTACTAACTAACACAAGAATACTGGTGTTACTGATAGAAATATTGACCAATCTGTCACAGTAGGCAGTAAGAATCCTGGCAAAGATACCTACCTAGCTTCTTAAACAGCTAGGATTGTACTTTGGGCTATTATGGACAATCTTTTGGCTCCGCTACAATAACACGTTTCCTTGCCAAATTTCTGAATTTGCCCACCTCTGTAAGGGTAGCCATGATGGCAAATCACCATGATGGCTGTATCACCATGATGGCACATTTTACATGAAAACACCGGCAGGCGGTGGCTACTGTGGTTAACGGACAACATCACAAGAAAAAATAACACGACACCACAACTTAGAAACACTATTAAACAGAGTATAGAGATCAGTGGGTGATATATTGAAGCGGCAGTTTTGAATTCTGACTGACTGACTTTGTGTAATCTCTACGCACATTTTAAGCCCAACCACAAGTCCGTGAGACCTCTGTGAGCCGAGCTATGGCAGCATGGAACGGATGTTAACCGTCACCATTTGGACTTCGAAATAAGTTTTTGTATTTACCTTCTGAAGAAGGTAGACGAAGTTTGTAGAAGAGTTCATAACATCTTTATTCTTCCACAATCAATTTTCCACCGAAAACAAAAGACGACCTGCCTCACGAAGAACCACACTTATCTTTTGGACACTATAAGCTCCAAATTAAATAATTACTAGTCCTTAACACCAAGTTTGGCAGCAGCACTTGTCATTTGAAAAGTTAAGCTAGATCTGCCAAATGTCTGTCTACTACAATATCACTGGCAACAAAACGGCCAAGCAGACAAAACGGTAAGATGGTCGTGCTAGTTTGGTTACACGTAACGCTTTAGTAGGTAGCGGGCAGTGTTCAAGTCGCTATGAATGCTGCCCTTTACAGGACTGCCTTTGGTTTCAAAAAGTTCTGGTATGGCTCAAAATTGGGCCAATTCAGCACACAAATACTAGAGGCTCTAACTGACCTTAAAGGCGGGTTGCCACCAAACGAAAGTTTGGAGCATCTCGGGCCATCGAGCACTATCTAGTTCTCTCTAGCGCTTGCTCACAGCCAGCAAAGGAATGGTCAAAGATATATCTTTTTTAAACACAACAAACAAGCCACGAGCCTTCTGAATTATTGAGCAAAAATGTGAAACGTCCTTGTACACCTGGAAGCAAGCTGTAAAGTTTAATGATATTAATGCCACTAGATGGCACCACGGTAGAATATAAATGAAGTACCTTGGTGCCATCTACTGACAGTAGTATCATTAACCTTTACAGCTTCCTCCCAGGTGGACGAGGACGTGAAGCCAGGCCTACACTCACCGTGTTGAACCCGTGTTTCTCTCCTGTTTTTTGCCTGAGGGACTCGCCCACCCCCACATTCTTGGACGAACACACCGAACGATCGCGGACACATAAAATCGGAGTGCTGGTGTCAGCTATTCAACTGTGCACCTCCTTTGTGCAGATCATCCATAATCTCCCATCATCTATTTTGGCGGGTTTTTGTTTTTGGCGGGGTTATTGGGTATCAGTGTTCCTATTGGTCAATTTCCACCCCCCTCTTTACTGCCTCGAGGCAAACACGTCACAATATCGGACAGCTAGCGACCCAGGCCGTTCTTGTCCGTGTCTCGGTCCGGGTTTTTAATGGGCCTCGCAAATGGGTCGTATACTGACAGGGTAGGGGAAATTTGAACTGTAAGCGTAGCCGCAGGCAAAAAGAGTGGAGAAACACGGGACTCAACACGGTGAGAGTACGCCAGGCTTGAGGCACATGGTTTATTTGTTGTGATTAAAGGTATTGCTTTGTGCATTCCTTAGAATGCTGCGAGAGAGAACTCAATAGGGCTAGATGCTGCTGATAATTTGATGGCAACCTGCCTTTAAAGGTTCAAAGCACATCGTTATTATGATCTTCTGGCAAGGCTAACTTTTGAGATGACCATCTATTAATACCTACCCTAAATGAGAATACTTCACCTGGTGACTCAAGGGAGCAGTAAACACCAGAACGCACCAGCGAGCGTGCATTGATAGTCGAAAACCATGCTTGTTTACCAAACTGCTATCACTTTTAGGTTACGAGTGTGAAATTTTGGAAAGTTCAGAAACAAGTGTCATTGTAGCACAGAAAATCAGCATGCCAGGTTAAATAAATACACATGCAAGACTGTCTGAACAGGGAGGGATATGAACCCTCGACCTTCAACACCAAAGGACCATGCCGTACCACCCTGTCATACTGACAGAGACTTTAAACAAAAAGGAAAAGACCACAGGCATACCAATGTTTCCCCCTGTATTTATTTGATTTTACGATTTATTACATGTTCCTTTCATTTCAGTATGACTAGAAGGTAGGTGAAGCGACAAGCATCCCTCAGTGGCTATTGGAAAATTGTTTGGTTGATGTGTGTATGTATGCATGTTAAATGCAGCCTAAGGCCATTTTATTATCTAGGTCAGTATGGCTGAACTCAGAACTGTAAAGCTTCAGCCTTTTGTACAAAGGTCTAGGCATCAATTGCCGCTCAGGCAGTCTGACAAAGAAGTCCAAAAAGCAATGAAAATAGGTCTTCATCGGTGGTGCAGTTTTCTTACAAAAAAATAGTTTTCAGAATGAAAAGAAAAATGCTAAGTAATCACTCAATCATAACTTGAGCTGGCCTAATCACCATGAGACCTACTGTATTGCAAAATAATATATCGAACATACAATCTAAAGGAAGAAATTAAAACAAACTTGGTTGCTGGACATTATTTTTAACTGTGGTTTTGATGAAACTTAATAAACATTAGATGGCCTCCAGCAGATCAGTTTACAGGAATGTCAGCTGAGATATCAAAAAGAACATTTCACCGTGAGGAAACAGGGTTGGAATTGTTTATGCAGCCTGATAACATATGTAATTCCCAAAATAAACCTTTGAGTTGTAGAACTACCCGGATCTAACAAACTTTCCTCCCTTTCACAAGCACCTAAGAGTTTTCACTCTTCCAGCATATCCAACATAAAATACTCCCAACCACAGGGGTGCCGTGGATGACTTTGTTATTTTGATTTTTTTTTGGGGGGGGGGGGGGGGGGATTTTCATTATGCATTCCAGTTGAGTCAAACATTAAAACAGTACAACTAAAAAGCTAAAATACAAAATTAGTTAAAAACAGGAAGCTTGTGTAAAACGCCCATTATCTGTACCACACCATTATTAGTCATATTGCAGATAAATATCATCTGAAACAAAACCCACAAGGGTGAAAGAACCCACCTTCCCCCAATCCAAGTACTGATATCAGAACAAAAATGGCTGCCACCAAGTTGTTACATTAGTTCTGCTGGAGCAAGAACTTCAATCATATAAATTGAAGAGTTTGCTGTTTTGTTAGATTGACAACAATGTTCTTGTTAGCATGATAACAACATCCTTTGTAACAGAGTTCTGCATTGTTACAGTTTCATACTAATCGTTCTCTTTTTCCTAAACTGTTAGTACGCTCTCTAACCGTGGCAACTATGAAGTGAGTGTTGAATAAAAATTGACTATTCAAATATCAATAATTATTTAACGAACGATAGCAGTACTCGTCTATACACAGCGGAAAGATTCAGCAGTCAGCAAGGACGTTAACACAGTAGAGCAAGGTTTAGGGCTAGGTAACTGAATGTGGAAAAAACCCTATAAAGCCTGAAGAAACGAACTAAGTTCTTGCACCATGACTAATTTGAAAAGTTAGATACAGGACGTTGCGATAAACTAAACTTAGCTCAGAAATCAACCGAGCCTTATCTAATTGTACTTTCTCCAAAATACTAGGCTATAATAGCCTTGATCACCATACTTTTACTGGCTCCAAGCAGTGAAGAAAAATAGCAACATACTGCTGACGTAAAACTTAAACGAGGTTAGATAATGACAATCCGATATCTACAACCCACAAAAACATCAAAACGTCAATAGGTGTGGAAGCTGATAACGCGGCACAGCAAATAACTTAACTAAATAAGGTGAGCTCAATAAAGGTTTTCAAAATCACCCCTACCAGCAAAGAAAAGGCACGATCACAAAGTTTTGCCGTATAATTTTTTTTATTAGTTAAGGCCTAATGTCAGTTTTCCTTGTTAAAGTGAACATTTTGATGCTGTCATCCTTTTTTTTTTTTTCAAATTTCGTACGTATAGGACTTGGGGAACACACATTCCAAAATATATTATTAAAAACCCCTGTATCAGTTTAGGTCAACCTGAGCCGGAATCACAAAACTTGTCGTGGGAGTTCAGGGGATGGTTTAGAGGCTTTTATACCACATTATCTGCCGACTTTTTTTTCTCCATAAAGATGATCTTAGCCCATTTTATAGACTAGAAAACAAAAACGAGCTCGTTTGATGTTTAAGGTAAGGTTTAACTGATCCGAAGTCAAAAAAGCAAAGGAACACAAATAAACTTTCCTGTAAGGTTTCACATACCGCAGTGTTTCTGTACTGTTTAGTCCACGTGAAACCTTACTGCTGTATTCGCATGTTTTTACAGGTTTTTTACTTTAGAACACGATATGTCGGATTGGTTCATTCTACTTGGCTAAAGGACATCGCTGAAAAATAGTAAAAATCATACTTTAATGTGCTTAGTACAGACCTACACATTAACTAATTCAGGGTTCGTGCAACTCCTTGAAACTCTGGAAATATCGTTGATAATAAAAATGAAATAGCCTACCAGTCCTGAAGTCTTGAACATGAAATCTTAAAAACTGGTGTATGTATCAATAGGATGAACGGAAAGGAGATGACCGGACTACAATGATAAAAAATTTAGCCCCAAAATTGGGAGAGTGTGTCGCGTATATTATACACTATATTATTCTTACAACAATTTTGAAAGTTGGGATAAGGTTTTGATTTTATTTACGTGTCTAATGGTTGAATACAGCAGTAAGGTTTCACGTGGATTAAACAGTACAGGAACACTGCGGTATGTGAAACCTTACAGGAAAGTTTATTTGTGTACCTTTGCTGTTTTGACTTCGGTTCAGTTTTAAACCTAACCTAACCTTAAACATCAAATGGGCTCGTTTTTGTTTTCTAATTCGTGATACTTTGACATACCAAGCTGGTTGTCTGCAAAAGGTACGTTGCAAAAGGTACTGAATTTCGCTCGCTTCGCTCGCTCATTCAGTTCAAGTCTTTCTTTTGGAAGTTGGACTATCTATCTATCTATCAAGCGGCTTTGTCCGTATTTGTACATAGGACGGCAAGCCAAATGGGTAACGGGCACTTTAGCTTTAACAGGGAAAAGGACGTGAAATCATTATATGAATCCATTCATAATAAAGCCGTCTGGCGGTTGCTGATTGGCATTGTTGTATAGAAACAATGTTTAAAACAATGTACAACAATGAAAAGGATCGTTCGGGAACATTTTTGTTGCCTATA
>JAHWFP010060002.1:0-10529 GCA_023313725.1 Lithobius niger | reverse complement strand
CTAGTAACAATGCTTTTACGTTGTTGCCCTACAACAATGAATCCGGTAGTTTGGTGTCATACATGAACCTATCTTTTTAGCACAGTACAAAAAAAATTTAAAGGTGGCTTTGCTATTCCATCATCACACTTCACAATTTTCAGGTAGGCTAAACAGAAAATTGGTGGCAGCCATTTTTATTCCAATATCACTACTTTAAGTGGCTGAACCGTGGTGGGTTCTTTCTCCCTTGTGAAAGGATCAAAATATCTTAAGTTAAACCCCATGCGAACCACGATAAAAGCTTATTAGCTGATACAAGATTCGACCAGTAGAAACAAAGATAAAACAAGAATTTTGCTGGATTTGAGGTCAGACTATTGAAATGATGAGGTTGAATTCGCCATGGTTGTTGTTGTTAGTGTGCATTGCGTGACATCTTGAAAGTATGCTTATGTTTACACGATTTTCTTCACATTTAGAACGTAGATGAAATAGTTATACCACTTAACCCTTTACCGCCATGCTAACCTGGATGGTTTTTTTTAACCTTGTGGGGTTTGAACCACCGTTTGCTTGGTTTACATAGTCCAGGATGCTAACCACTGGACTGTGCTTGCCCGCCTTGCTCTGGGTCCCCAGGACCCTTCACAAAGCTCGCACTGCATGTTGGGGCTTCTTCGTTTAGTAGTCAACCAATTCAGTAACCAATGGGCAGAAAAGGTTAAAACAATGAGTTCACATAACATAACATAATAAAATACACCACCAGAGTGATAAAACTATGAGGTGGGAAGGGAAAAAGTTCAAGCTGCCAGATAGAGATCCAGCCTAGCCTTACGAGTTCAAGCTAGGAGCAAACACAACTTCACGGGGAAGGGCATTCCAGGCATAACTCTATGGGGGGGGGGGGGGATTGAGGCTTAATGGCGCGTCGACAGCTTGGTCATTAGCGCCAACCTCAGTCACAGTGCAGTGGTCCATAACTCTATGGTTGAAGAAGGAGCCACGCAACAGGGCGCGAGCATACGGTTTGTGAAGTTTGTGCGGAAAGCCCCTCGACGGTCTTGGAGGGCTGATAAAGAGCTTCTCTTTGGGGAGCTTATCAAGCTGATGGATGACCTTGTAGGTCTGTAAAATGTCACCTCTCTCTCAGCCTCCGCTTTCAAAGGGTTTGAGGGTTCATGATCTCCAATCGTTCCAGGTAAGGGAGGTCACGAAGGCCAGGTACAAGTTTCATGGAACGCCTTTGTACCTTCTCAATGATGTGCAGTCTTTGACCAGGAATGGACACCATGCCTGGACACAAAAGTCCAGGTGTGGGCGGACTAATGAGATGTAAAGCATTCTCATTGCAGCAACATTGAGAACGAGAAATGGTGCCTAATTTGGCCGAGGGCACTGTTAGCTTTTTTCACTGTCAGCGATGCACTGTGCTCCGGGTTTCAGGCCATAGTTGCTATTAATCTGTAACGGGTGCCATCTTGAAATTAGGCGGCCATTTTGACATTATGCTTAGTACTGTCCGATTTCCTTCAAATTTAAAACAAACGTGAAATTCACAACAAATGTGCTACAGTCGCTGTAATGGGCACAGGCACCATCTTGAATTTAGGCTAGGCGACTATTTTGAAATTATATTACCGTAATTACCGTCCCATTTCCTTCAAATTTAGCATGTAGACGAAATAGTTGGTACCATCTGAAACAATGTGTCATTGTTGTACTTAGTCTATAGGCCTAATGAGTGCAACTTTGAAATTATGCTTTTTGTGGTAGGATTTCCGTCAAGTTTAGAAAATAGAAGAAATCGTTGTCTCACATTTTACCATCGTCATTGGTAATCAGTAATGAGCACCATCTTGAAAAACGTGGCAATTTTGAGTTAGGCTAAGCCTATTACCATGCAGGTTGGAAAACTGGAAAATGGCATTCCCTATGGCCTATAGAAGACACTTGCTTGAATTTTAAGTGAAGAAAAATACAGCACTACAAATGTAAAAAACAATATCGTACTGCAAATATTAACCATCTTCAGAAGAAATAAAAATAGTCCAAACCAGAAAACGACATACTATGTGTTGCTATGTTGTCCATTTAAATCTGGTGCAATGTTGGATGCTCTAAGGGGACTTGAACTTGAATATATGGGCACTCCTCAACAAGTATGATGGGAACCATTATAATCCCCCAGAGATATTATTTTCCATACACTGCTAGCGTAAGTATACATCATCAAGGAAAACTGGGTAAACCCTTGCCCTTCCAATTAAGATGTCGAAGGGTGAGAAACTTTAACCCCATCCTTTCCAAATAACATGGCCCCCAAATCAACTAAGTCGAGCAGATAAATCTATTTTAGCATGCAATCGCATTTCATACCACACTGTACACTTGGTGGTGAATTCGCCGAGATTGAGCAAGTAAAATGAGTGATGTGGCTCGTTTCTCATAAAAATGCAGCTTTTTCGTTGGGAGTCCTAAACGAAGGAAACGTTCAGTCCTTTGGACTTAAAAATGCAAATCCGTAAATAATGTAGTCTAAGTCATCAAATTGGCCACGAAAATTTGATATGAATCGGATACTACTTTCAGAAGATGGAAACAGACAAACGAAGCACAGGAAGAGAGAAAAGCTCCATTAGTCTGCTTTGCACAGCTTATTACTAAAACTGTGCTGGAGGCTCACGCAAAAGTCTGCATACTTTTATGACTCCAATTCAAGCTTAATCTATACGACTGCATTAACACTCTTTTTGGGCTCAACGTTTTATTACACTTTTTTCCCCCAGATTTTTGAGGAACCAATGAGACAGATGCATGCCGACTGAATGAGCATAAAACGACTTCCATGTACACATATGTGCTAAAATTCAAATCCCTCAATTTCCAACATGCAACACTACCATTAAAAGCACAGATGGAGCAAAGAAACAAGACCACATTTTTCCAAGTTACTAAATATTTAATCCACGAGTGAAAGACTGCCAAAACTACTAAACTTTGAAAAGAGAGGCTCCACCCAAAATAATGACACAAGCGCCTTTGAGATTTCTATGCAGCAAAAACAAAATCCATTATGTACGTAGCCTAAGTATACAGAAGCAAACGTATTCAAAATTGTTTTGCATTACATAAAGGTGTTTTGATACCTGAACGCTTCGATATAGACTACTAGGTACTTTTGCAGGTAGTGAATCGAGTCTGTTTTGGAATCAAAAACAAAGAGTAGGCTATAGAAGTATCAACTAAATGTGCTGTCTGTTGTAAACTTCATGCACTGACTGTGAAATTGCAATTCACATTGCGCACTTTAATTCTCAACAATACTTTAAAAAAAATCAAGTAGACTCATTTTAAATTTGATACAGAAACAACAACTAGCCAATTTTTACTAAGAATTTGCGTGCATATGGTAGGGATCGACCGATCCGATCCGATACCGATTTTTTTCCCCACAGGCCGATCCGATACAGATACCGATACAGATAACCGATACCGATTTAAAAAAAAAGTCAATGGGTCAGGAAGTCAAACTCCTATTTCATCATTACGAAACCGGTGTGCAAGAAAAGTAAATTTCTAATTTTTTTAATCAGTGGTGTCAGATCCACAGGTGTATCTTCGACTGTAAAAAAAACAAACCTTACTTACACTGCAGATAGGCCTAATCCCAAGACGCCACCCTGAATCTGGCAATGCACATGGGTTGAATTCACTAAGCTGCCGTGCAGATGACGTCATGGGAAACAAGCGATGCTATGCAGGAAAGGTTTCTCTCAAGCTAGGTGGAGTAGCCAGCGCGCACGGAAGTTGGTCGTATCGGCTAAAATATCGGTAAATTAAACACCGATACAGATCCGATACCGATACGCAAAATATACCGATAATATCTGTAAAAACCGATACCGATAATAATATCGGTCTATCCCTAGCATATGGACTTGGGTTCAAGACTGCATTGGCGCCATTGCGGGACAAAAAAAAAAAACAGCCTGAGTAATTTATTTTCAAACTGCATCATCCATTCCTTCATTTACCTTACCAAGTAATTTCAATTTGGTGCACATCCAATATTCCAACGTATCACGATACATTTCTCCCAAGATGTAACTTAATCCTTAGTAGGGGTGGCAAGATAATCGATAATATCGGGACAAAATCTTTCGTGTATCGCACTTTTCTGATTTATCGAATTATCGTGCAAACCCCAAAGCTTAAAGTGGCGTATGTCGGAAACCATAAGAGCTAAAAACAAGTGGTTTGTGGCATTGCGTGCGGAATTACAGGGGCTCTCCAACCAAGTGTGTAATACTATTGCTACCAATTTTAGGTGATTGGAGTTAGTTTAATGCAAACAATATTTAAGCATCAAGTAGCAGGACAACTGCTAAATTGTTTCTACATGAGGAAGTAACGGACAATGGTAAGTGCATTTTCATATCTACAGGCCAAATGGCGAGTGCCACACAATTCACATTCGTGAAGGTTGCACTGTTGCAAGGTTTTTTCTTTTAATTAACAAAATTAAAATGGTTATTCCAGCCTCAAAACTTGTTTTATCGAGATGTGATAAATTATCGCGATAATTTAAAAAATTTTATCAGGGTAAAAAAAATTTGTATTGTGCCATCCCTAATCCTTAGTTCTAAGGAAAATTGGCATTTCTACATTTTTTGAGATAAAATTTTCACTTGATATTCAGAATAAGATCCTCAATATGCAGCCCCGTTCTTCTAGTTTAGTGAAAATTTTTCTAATAAACACTGAACCCCGAATGAGACACGCACTTATTTTGCAACAATTTTGTAAATGTTACTGAGTATAACCACACATTAGAAAGGTAATTCGATACCGTATTACACCTTACCTCTTCCACGCCTACACGGGCCCTGGCGGTAGCTGTGGCTACTAAAGTCTTTGCTAATGCTTTGCGTGTGAAGCAACAGGGAGGCGAAGCAATTTGAGAGGTGTCAGTAGCCACGACTACCGCCAGGGCCCTACGTAGGCTTGGAAGAGGTAAAATGTGATATCTAGTCAGCTTTCTAATCTACGACATAACAAAAACCATGTCGGCCGAACACAGCAAATCCAAAATGGAAGCGATCTGCTCCAAGAAGTAAGTTTTTGGTGAATTTCATCGTATGTCATCTTGGCCGCACATACAGTAGCCTATCATGACTGCTTCCATGAAGTTTTCAGCAGCAATGAAAACCACCTCTAGCCTAACTGGTAGGCTCTGGCTCTGAGGTGGCATGCTCGCTCCCCCACTGCATGTTCTACCGATTCTGTTTCCAGCAATGACGGAAGGAATCATATAGGCTTTCTGGACTGCCCATCTTCAAAACTATATCAGCAGGGTTAAAAAAAATACACTACTGGATCAGGCTAATGCTGATTAGATTGCACTAAAGTAGTCCTGGAACTAATGCAGGGCGATTGTTAGTTCTTGACTGCCTAGTAGGTAAGGAAAAGATGGCTGGCTGCAGTAAAGTTAAGTGGTCAAGTGCAAATGTTCACGTGCAAAACAAGATTTTACTGTTTTAATACTGTATTGAGGACTAGGCCCAGGCCTAATACTAGGTGACCAGGGTTCCTTATGGTATTAGAAAAGCGATTACAGGTAACCGCATAATCTGTGGCTTCAGTACATACCCAGGGTTCACACAGTAGTTACAGCCTAGCTTCAGGTTCGCAGAATGCTTCCCACTAAAGAAACATTCACATGCTAAACAGCCGCGCATGCATTTTCGGTAGAGGAAAGACTCAACGTGCACTACATACATTTCAAACTACCATTACGTGTAGGCCTTGCTCCATTTACAGCGTGAGAAAACATAGAATTTCCAGGGACCTTAGATTACACGGAGCGTTGGTAGAGTTGGCCCACTCAATACTATGCAGCAGCGCGAGATCAGCGAATCACAAATGCGTCTGATGCAGTGCTGCTCCCATTTCATGCCATTTTACTGATTTTTGCATCTCATTGGCTGTTGATTTTGAAGATGAATCAACAGAAAATTGGCAACAAACTAACGAATAGGGCCTACTTATCAAACGTAAGCCAGACTGCTCTAAAGTCTAAATATTTAAAAGTGCTTTAAGCTACCAAAGTTCAATCGACCATGTGACCAAAAATGTGCCAACAGACGGACAGCATAGTCAAGCGGGCATCATAAAAGCACTGTATTGTTTTGGTTGCAAAGTAATACCGTCACCAACTTTAATCTTGGGTAATCTTATAAAATTTGTCATTTTGTTTTAATAATATGTAGCTTTCTAACGTTCAGTAAATATTGCGCGATCAGATGCTTCATAACTACTCATTTTTGTTAAAAACTACTGACTAGTAGAAACAAATCTCGTTAGCTTCGAAAAACAAGCGTTGTCTGCTTCGAGGATTGAGTTGGGTGTAAAAACGTCAACAACTATGGATCTTGGGTAATCTCGCAAGTGTACACTTTATAATGGGCAATAGCTCTGCGATAGCTCAGCATCCAATTGAGTGAACCGACCCAGTAGTAGAAGGTCCCTGGTACGTATTTCCATTTTTTCTGTCTGATTAAATTTTGGTTAAGAGTCAAGCACAGCATCACATGGCCTATTATGCAATCATTGCACAAATCTAGTGCTTCAATCACACTGTCGTTAACCTACTACATGATACTCTTCCTCATTATATAAGCAGCGCTTACAGTTATATATTCAGTTTGTAAGACTATTTGTCATTCCATTGTGTACAGAACGACTCCCACTTCTTTATTGACAAATTTCACTTTATAACACGTAAAAAATGAGTCCTGCACTGATTATTATCTCCTTTGTTGTTGTGGCATAGTGCAGCCGTTATGGCCTGCATTCCTGGTAGTGTGCCAAGCTTAAAGAGGCGTGCAGTTTACAGCAAAAAAATGTCAAAATATTCATGGTCTGTAAACAGACCGGCTCAATTTTAGCTACTGAAGAAGATAAGGATTGGAGGGAAACTTTACCTCAATGTAACATAATATTCTGTAAGAGGAAATTAAAAACACTATGTCATGTCGGCCATTGCAGCAAAAAATAGCCTTAAAAAATTTCTCATGAATCTAATCTGACAGAAGTTGAGGCACGCATAGGCCTACAGATTTGCTTATTTCCTGAAAATGGTGAGGCAGGATAAGGGGTAATTTTTTTTATATAGAACAAAAACGACAACTAAGATTGTAAGTGCCTTTTTGTACCCATGCCTAATAACAAAACCTAGAAGTAGCTTGATTTAAAATTCAGTTTAAGCAATTTCAAACACAGGTTACATCTTGTTTTTCTTTATATAAATTTCCTGGAGCCTGAAGAAAACTGCTCGATATACAAATTTTGAACCTCACTACACGTTTTCAAAGGAAAAGTCTGATCACTGCAGACAGGGACCAAGATTAGGGATGTGTACTGCGATATTCGAAAAAGCCGAGCCGAGTATGCAACATTTACTCGAACTCGGCTCGACGCTTGCAGCCATACTCGAATAACTCGAATCCGATGAAAATGCGATAACTTCGTCAATTTAGGACCGATTTTGGCATTCCAATATACCAGATCCATCGTCTCGACGAGCACTTTCTGGTGGTGTAAAGTAAAAGCCATTAGCTCAAATACTTTTTAAGTTGAATCCTTAAAACTGGAAACCATTTGCTCACATTAACCAACAGAACGTTGTAACTGCATCTTAGTTATTATATCCTAACAAATTAAAAAGAAACTTCCACACAGACTATGTTCAGTAAATGCTCGAACTCGGCTCGATACTAAACTCTTCTGTTGCAAACTCGCCACAACTCGACTTTTTTATTCTTATCGCACACCCCTAGCGCTAACTGAACTCAGCCACTGCTCATCCATGAAAAATCATAAGTATTAATGTACGGTAAACTAGTAACCAGGACCAGCCTACCATGGCCAGCATGTGGAGCAGGACTATTACTTCAGAATTGTTGCTATACATGATAAAAAAAAACAAAAAAAACAATTTGCTCTTTCCGAAGAGCTGAGGGATGAAATACATTGGCGCCCAAGAAACACTTATTTTTTGCTTGTGTGGCTTTTAAAACATTTAAATGCACCATCATAATTTTGATTTCCTGCTACCTTGGGTAACTTTTAGCAGTAGCCTATGGCAGCACAATTGGTATCGATGTCAGTTTTCATGCAGTTCTTTTCCTCTTAGATATTTATCATTGCATGAAAGAGAACCTGTCAGAATCAGGATGACTCCTCTACGCTACATGATTGACTGTAGGCTACCAACCCACACAGGTTCATATTTGTAAAGTGCTAAATTTTTTCGAAGATAGAAAAGCCCGGTTTGCCTCTTTCATAAATACATCCACCATCATCGCAACTAGTTGGATCGTCCTATCCTACTGACGAGCTGATGCAGAGGTCGTTGATCACTCAAAATCATGTGAAAATTTCCGATTCATACGGGTTAGTTCTAATGGGACTGCTTCAGTGAGCAGTCCCATAACAAGTTTTTTTCTGTAAGCGATCTTCATTTATTGGCAAAAAAAAATATCGCGCTCATGGCAGTGACCAAAACCTTCCGCCAGCAAGCTCATTTTTTTAAGTAGGCTATAATTCTTTGCCCGTGTTCTTGCAACTGGTTCTGCGCCATCTCCCGTGGGGGATAGGGTGCTTATTACCACGACGATGCATGCCCAACGCTGCCACTTTGTCAAGTAACCAAGGTACACAGAAGTCGTTAGAAGGTTTGCTATTGTCAAAATCAAAATATATCGCAAACAAGGAGGTATGAATAAAATTCCAAAAATGATACCTGGTTTACATGGCCGATCAACGACTCTTAAGGAAACCAAGCGGATTAACGATTTCTAGGCAAAATTTGCCAAGGTGAGACCACAAGTTTGTCATGGTAGTTGCAAGCAAGCCATCATTGAAGTCTGAATGAAGTAAGATTACAGTCCAGTCTAGCAGTCTTCAGTTAAAATCACTAAAAATTTGCGTATCCGTGTGATCTTAAATAAATTTTAGTACACCACTGCAGCATTTTTCAGTTTTTATATTTTTAGTTTCCTATTGAAGGAGCCCAGGAAATAATGCAACATAAAAGAAAAAAATAAGGAAACCAGAGATTTTAGCAATTGTTAGGATTTTACTAGGCTACATTTTTACAATATTTGACGCAAATCAAAAGTTACCTAGACACAAAGGCTAGCGTATGGCATCAAGTAGACAAAGGCACCATAACTTTTTCATTTTGCAGCGCCGTGTAGTATCTCAGGAATGGTGTGAGTGGGGTTTATTTATGTATCTACGTATTGTTATAACCATTGTTAATAGGCTACTGTCAGTGTCGGAGGTATTAATTGACCATGCCATACAACAAGCTGTTACGATGACGATTATTTGTGTTGACTATAAGACTACGAAATGTATGACATCACTTAGCGTATTAAATAAAACCTTGGCTCTTGAAATCTGGCGAGTGACATCCAAAATAACTGGTTGTAACTTCCAATTCAATGTCAAATTATTTCTGATGAAATAGGCTATGCCATTAAAAAGTGAAAACCTAACTAAACTAAAGAAATGCTAGATAACGACATTGAAAACCAAACCTGGTAAAAAAAGGCTACCAGGTTGAAAATGGTTTGACCTTTCAAAGAAGTGATGGACAGACCAAAACGTTCGCCAAGTTAAAACAGTTGACTAACAGCCTACTTCAAACATCGAAGGGAAAACTTTTAACTGACCACAATGTCAACAAAATATCGGCTGAACGTAATAGGCTATTCAATGTCAAAATATTTATGATGAAATAATGCGATGAAAAAATAGAAAAAAAGTAATACACCAGTAACCATAACTGCATGGTAAAACGGCCATTAAGTTGAAAATGGTTCGGATTTTGAAGGGCGATATTAATAGACCAAAAGGTTTGTCAATCCACACTGACTAATACTTAAGGGAAAAATTCAACAACAATGCCAAAAGGAAAACTAAAGCTAGTATGGTAATCTTCAATTCAGTGTCAAAAGATTTCTGATGAAATAATGTGTTTCAAAAACTAACAAAAAACAAAACTGGTAAAAACAAAAATAGAAAATAAAGCCATCAAATTGAGAATGGTTTGGCGTTCAAAGGAGTGTTACCAACAAACCAAAACATTTTCAAAACCCACCGACTAGGCTAATGCTACCGATATTTCTAGTCTGAAAATATTTAAAAGATGCCTGCTTCGATGTCTTACATTTAAAAGACGCCTGCTTCGAAGTTAGCTTTCTGCCAAAACGAAAAAAGTCTAACCCAATTCACCACATAATTTCTTAATATTTCTTCAATCAAAAAGTGAATTTTCCAAGCCGAAGCATGTTCAAATCGGCAAGCCTGAGGAAGTAGAGCTGCAATTAGATGTACACTGAAAATTTGCTTCTTGGTTGAAGAAAAATTAAGAAAATACTTGGTAAATTGTGTTAAGACTTTTCTATTGCGATTGATTATTATCAAAGTAAAAACTATGAGTCTGTCGGCCTACAGAATTGGCATCCAGTACCACT
>JAHWFP010060001.1:0-20891 GCA_023313725.1 Lithobius niger | reverse complement strand
AACAGTTTGTGTGAGTTTATAAAAGTAATAAAAAATAAATAAATAAATAAAAATAATAATAAATGAATAATAAATCACACCATAATACAACTTTCTCTCCCCATGTGGAGGATCACAGTGTAATCGATTTTTAAACATATAAGAGTAATAATTACAAATTCGGCCAATTCAACCATTCAACAAGACACAACAGAAGTAATAATAATAATAATAATAATAATAATATTAATAATAATTTATTTAGTTCGGATGTACAATATTTGGTTCATACGACCAGGCACGAAGCAATACTGCTTGTGTGTGCACTGATGTCACACGGTAATAATTTAATTTTCATACAGTATTTTTTTTATATAGTAGGTCTTGATTAACATGGGTTAAACTACATATCTATTTTCTTGCTGCATGTTTTTTTTGTGGGGGGGGCCGGGCCGCGGCGGGTTTAAGTTGACTGCAATAACCAAGTCCTAATGATTTTTTTATGTTCTTGCCCTTAATTTGGTCTCTGGTGCTTGTTGGTACTTCGTTTAGGATTGCCGGAATAATGTAAGAAAGATTTCTTTTCCCATATGAATTTCTCCATGACGGGGTTTTTAGCCAGGCAGTTTTGTTTCGAGAGGGTCTATCGATTTTAATTTGATAGGTTTGGTCAAAAAAGAAATTTGAAGCAACCGTTAATTAAAAAAGGTTTCTGAAGGTAAGAAATTCGCAGAAAATTTCTTTAGTGGTTTTGTTATTATTTGCACCAAAATGTGTTTTGCAGCTTTATTTAGAATTCTTTGTAGTCGGTCAATTGTGCCAGTCTGAGGTTGTGCCGAAAATAGTATCCCCATATCTGACTATTGAAAGGACCCACACCTCAAAGAGAATAATTTTGCTCTTTTTGTCAAGAGCTTCTCGTGCTGCATACAAACTAGGAATAATTCCTCTTAATTTACGAACAAGATTATCAATGTGTATGTGGAATTTCCAATTTTCGTCAATAACGACTCCTAGATATTTTAGATCTGTGACCTGTTTAAGTAGTGGACAGTTACATGGTGCTTTTTGGTCACAGTCCTCCATATGAAGGATGATCGAGCAATTACACTTTACCATATGAGATGTTGTAATATGAATGAAGGTAGTTTTTTCAGCGCTAATGTATAGTTCATTGTCCAATAGGTAACTATTTATTTTGTGGAAGACCTTTTGAAGTTTGTTTAGCATTGTGAGGATGCGCACGCCGCCATTGCATGACCAAGGGCGCACACCTCACAGTATGATCGTAAGCGGCAGGAGTCAGACCGCAAGCGCGCGAAGGTGCACGATGGTTTGAGCCGAAGTGTGAAGTATTATGAAGTAAATGAGATAGAAAACCCAACTGTGAGTCTTTGGTGTAGCCGGGCAGGACATTCTCACAGTTATTTGGCGCCCAAACGTAAGAAACGCAGCGATTTTTCGGACTGTTGGTAAGATGAAAACGAACTTTTCAACCAGCGTAATTCAGCATAATGGCAAGGCGAGCGATAAGCCTAATGAGACGGCCAACTAAAAGCCAAGCAAAGCAAATACAGATCACGGTAAGATTGTTCTAATTTATTGAATGAGCCAATGAAGTCACCAAGCTCGTAGTTTCTTCCTTGCCAAGTGAACATTTTGTGTTGGAAATCCAAAGGCCGAACTTTTTACTTTTAGCAACGAACTTTTGGCAAGATGATCGACCGCTTTTTCCTGGTGCGAATGCCGCCGATTCTGAACTGTGTATTTTGCATCATGTTTTCTTACAGTGAAATCAGCGAGCGACGCTTGGCAAGAGCTGGTGACAATCGAAATGAACTGTCCTGTGCTAATGAACGTTTTATTACAGCTTAAATCGAAATTTCTAAGCTAGTTCAAGAACTGGTCACATGAAGCCATTTTATTTTGTACAAACAATGAGTTGGCGATCTGCGCGCCAAACCAACTTGCAGGAAGAGGTAGTCGCACGCTCGCTCGTCAACAACTTAGGTGTTGCTGACGATCCCAGAAATTTTGTTAATGCAATCTAAGCAACCAATGCAACTTGCAAAAACATTTCGTAGCGTTAAGTGTGTTTCTCAGGGCAAGTTCAAGCTTACTGTGTGCTGCATTTTACTCGTTAATAAGAACTTTTGCCAATAGTTTGTATGACATCGGGAGTTCGATTGTTTCATCCTGGTGCATTCTCCCGATCCTTTGTACAGTTTTCGCGCCTAGCCTCCTACGCAGGTCTAAGCTATGCATTCAAATGGGAGTGAATAATTTGAAATCTTTTTGAAAAGTGCGAGTTTTCTGCAAAATTCGTAATGAGCATTTGGGAGGGCAATCCAAATTGCAAATCCAAAGCAAAAATGAACTGTTTCCTTGCAAGAATTTTAAACATTACTGTGAGGCAAATGAACTGTAGTTTATCGACGTGCTTTGCCAGGCAATGCATCGTTTTGAATGGAGGATTGCTAGCGTGAGGAGCGCCACTTGCAAACATTAATAGGAAGCGTTCAAGACTTGACATCGTAAATTCTAAAATGGGGGACGAAGACGATTCACCAATTAAACGATTTTTGGGGAAAATTCCAAAGGTTACCGGGGAAAATTCGAGTGGCGAAAACGGTACAAACACCGCGAGTAACGCCGAAATTTCGGGTAACGATGGTGGAGTTGGTGACGTCGCGGAAGCGAGCAAGGTAGCCTCGCACGAAGGTTCTTCGGAAATTGGTGGCAAGCGAGCCACTGATGGTGTAGAAATTTACGTAAATAGTAATGACGCAATTCCAATTATTGGTACGATGCAAGATTGGTGCCGAGCCACCAATGATGAATTAAAAAATTCTGTTGCAAACTTGATGCAAGACAATGTTAAGCAATCTACAGCTACTTTTCAGGCCATGTTAGCTAGTCATTTAACTGTAATTCAGAAGTCAACACTTGATTCAAACCAACAACTTTTGACGTTGCAAGCCGAGCAAACTGCAACTAAAGCATGCATTGCTGAACTAGAAAGACAATTAAAATCTCTAAATGACGTTTGTGGTCAGTTACAAAAGCAAACGACCACGCAGCATGCTAGCGTCCCAAGTGTAAACACAAGCTCGTTAGGTGCTATCCCAAAATCGGCCATTTGTCAGGGTAATGCTGGTGATCACGATCCTTTAAGCAAGAAGGTGGTTACCGTGGTAACGAACCGACGTGAACGGTCGCGTTCTTTAGAAGACGAGGCACACACGTCATTTTCTCGGGAAAACGCGTTGTTTCCTGAATCGCGCAATTTTCAAGATGGGACAACTAAAGACAACAAGATTACAGAAGTGGATTTTAACAAGAGTTTAGTCCTAGCCTTAGCAACGTGGCATTTGCAACCGCCAGTCTTGGATGAATCGAGCGATTTAAAACAGTGGTTTGTAGAAATGCAACTCTACATCGAAGAGAAGAACATCGACGATGGTCACCTGCAGAATTTAATGAGAGCTTCTTTTAAAGGCAGATACTGGAAATGGTTGGATGCTCAACTGACTCCAATGAAGTCTTGGACAGATGTCAAGAACAGATTGAAGGCAACTTTTCAAACTCCCAAAACTGATCACGACAGATTGCTGAAAATCCATGCCATGAAGCAAGAGAAAGGTGAAACCCCAATGCAGTTTGTGTGGCGCATGGTGGGGAAGTTCAAAAGTCTGCAGAAGAAGAAAGATGACGACGAGATGGTGTACCTCATCGTGGAAAGGATGCAGCACCAGCCGAGGTTGTTGTTATCAAGGAATCTGCCGAATACTCTGCAGCAGCTGATTACAGAAGTGGAAAGCTTTCCAGCTTATATTGCGCATGCCGGTAAGAAGGCTGAAACCCAGCATTCAAGCAACTCAACTGACCAGACCAAGTTTGGGAAGCAAGGGATTTCGACCAGCAGCAATAGTGGAAGCAAGGATGGACGCCGTTCAAACGTGGCACCATCAAAGAACCAGCATTCTGAAAGAGTCAATCCACAACGCCGGGAAGCAGATCAGAGCCGTAACGACAGTGAGGGATTAGACAAGAAGCCTGGTGGTACCAGCCAAGCAGCATCCGATGCAACTCGTCAGGAAGACAACTCCAGCGACGCTAATCAGCGGCATGGGAATTCCAGACCAAGTTCACCTCAGTCGAGAAGTGGTAGAAAGGACTGGATGAAAGGGGTTAACTGCTGGAATTGTGGCCAGTTGGGTCATCTCCAGAAAAGCTGTAAGAACCCACCCAAGGAGAAGCAGAAGAGTTTGTTCTCTACTGCAGGAGAAACAGCTTCGTATACCGTACCAGTACGCATGAGTCTGTGGAGCAAGTTGGCTATTCTAGACAGTGGATCGGGAGGTTCCCACATGAAAAAAGCGTGGTTTGACACAGCCTATCCCGAACACGAACTCCGTCCATACCGAGGGGAAGATTTCAATCTGGCTGATGGGTCGTTAATCAGACCTATGGGGGTCGCCTACCTACCGTTTCAGCTGGAAGGTGAACACCTGAGAATGAAGTTCACAGTATTCGAGGAACTGGCAGATGACGTCATCTTGGGGATCGACTTTATGAAGAAATTCCAGCTCGTCATCGATTCGGCGAATCAAGAGGCCTACATGAAACAGTTTCCGTGCAAGATCTTTTCACTGTCAAGCCAAGCGGCTGACCCAAAGCGGCCAAAGGTAAATAGCATCTGGAGGTTGGCAGCAGACCCTTCCCAACCGATTCACAACGCCTTCAATCAGATGACAGACGAGCAGTTCCAGGAATTGGAGGAAGTTATCAAAGCCCACCAAGCAGTTTTTCCAGGGAAGCCAGGGTTAACTTCTGTCAGGCAGCATAAGATTGAGTTTAGGGGAGAACCTTGCCCGAAGATCGCAAAAAGCTACCCTCTATCGAAGAAGCAAAGAGAGGAGGTTGACCGCATGGTCAACGACTTGCTTGCCAATGACAAGATTGAGGAAACGGAGTCAGAATGGGGCTCGCCCATTTTCCTGAAACAGAAGAAGAATGGCGGAGGATGGAGAGCCATTGTAAACTACATCGAGCTGAATTCCCAGACGAAGGGCGATTCTTTTCCACCACCAAGGCAGGAGGAAATATTCCATTTCCTGGCCGGGAAAAAGTACGTGTCAGTATTGGATGGTGAGTCGGGCTTCCACCAGATCCCGCTCCACCCAGATTCTCGTGACTGCACAACGTTTGTTTCTCCAGGACGAGGTACCTACAGGTGGAAAGTCATGCCTTTTGGACTCAAAACAGCAACAGCAGAGTTCCAGAGAACAATCAGCATCATACTCAACGGGCTGATTGGGACAGATTGTGTCGTGTTCGTTGATGATATAGTCATTGCAACAGAGACGTGGGAGGAACACGTCGAAGCCATCAAGCGCGTATTCCGCAGGCTAATGAAGCATGGATTCACTTTACGAAGGAAGAAGTGTCACTTCTGCCTGCCCGTCATGAAGATCCTCGGTCATGATGTGTCTGCCGATGGGATCAAGGTGACAGAGTCCACAGTATCAGCGCTGAGGGATTTCCCCGTTCCTACCACCAGGAGGAGATTGCAGCAATTCCTCGGTTTAACGAACTACTTCAGAAAGTTCATCAGGGAGTATGCTGAGACGACCAAAGTTTTTCACCGCCTGCTCAAGAAAGACACTCCGTACAAATGGGAAGAAGAGCATACGAGAGCGTTCGACGAGCTGAAGACGAAGCTTCTGGCTTCACAGTTTCTCCAACTACCAGACTTTGAGCACCCGTTTCAAATCGAAACAGACGCGAGCGACGACGGGATCGGTGGAATGATCGCTCAGGTCATTGATAACCAGATCAAGACCATTGAATTCTTCAGCAGGACTCTGAAGGATAGAGAAACTCGTTACACGACTTTCGAGAAGGAGGCTCTGGCTGCCGTGGAAGCAGTTGAGAGATGGAAGCATTATATAGATGGAAACCATTTTACCCTCGTTACGGATAACGATGCGCTTAAGTGGGTACTGTCAAATAAAAAGAACTCGGGCAGAACTGGACGCTGGGCAGTGAAGATCCAAGGATACGACTTCAACGTAGTACATCGTGCTGGGAAGCTCAACGTCGTGGCCGATGCACTGTCACGCAACCCGCCGCAGATGCTATACATCAGAAACCAGGAGAGAGTGCCCATCACCGATAAACTTCAGGTGAGGCAAGCTCAAGAACAAGATGACTTCGCTAAAAGAGTCTGGGAAGTTCATTCCAACCTGTCCGAGGCGAAGAAGAACGAATCTCCAGGATTTATCAAGAAGGCTGCGGAGGACTTCATCTTTGACGAAGGAGTTCTGTTCTACATGGATCCAGCAGCACCAGAAAGAAACAGCCAGAGGTCGAGATGGCGTATCTACGTACCAGGGACTATGAGGCACCAACTGCTTCATGAGTGTCATGATCATAGACAAGCAGGTCACCTGGGAATAACGAAGACCCTAGCACGAGTTCGGCAAGTAGGATACTGGCCACACGTCTTCAAGGACACTAAGAACTATGTTCGTTCCTGTGCAGTTTGTCAAATGGTGAAGTGTGCCCAGACAAAAGCGCCGGGACAAATGCAACCTGTGATTCCTGATCATCCGAACCATATTATGGGAATTGACTATGTAGGACCACTCCCAACGACCACTTTCAACAACAAGTACGTCCTATCAGTCGTTGACTATTTTACCAAATGGGTATGGCTGATACCGACAAGGAACGCAACATCAAGAGCTGCAGCAACAAAGTTCACGCAGCATGTTCTCAGTGACGTAGGTGGACCAGAATATCTCATCTCAGATAACGGCGCAGCGTTCACAGGGAAGGATTTCGTCACGATGCTGCAGGAGAATGGTATCAAGCATTCCAAGACGACACCGTACCACCCCCAGAGCAATGCAACCGAGAGGGTCAACCGAACACTCAAGGCATGCATTAGAGCTTTCGCTACGGAACGGCAAGGAGGATGGGGACCGTTGCTGCCATGTCTTCAGTGGGCGATGAGAACAACACCACATGTCTCTACGGGCGAAACACCCTATTATCTGATGAAGGCAACGGATCCACGCACAAGACTCCAAGCACTTCTTTTGCCACCAGTCCAGACAGGAATGACTGTCAAAGAGTACGCCGAAGCGCACAAGCTTGAGATGGAAAAGGCTTATGATCTAGCAAGGGCCCATCTTTCTGAAGCAGCTAGATTAACAAAAACCTACTATGACAAAAGACACCAACCAGTGGAGTACAAGCCTAATCAGCTCGTCAAAGTCAAGAACCACGTCAAGTCTGATGCAAGCAAGAACTTCACGAAGAAGCTGGCTCCGATTTATAAAGGCCCGTACAGAGTAGTGAGGAAGGCATCAGATGTGAAGTACGTCCTCAGATCAACACTCGATCACTCAGACGTAAAGACTTACAACGTATCAGAAATGCAACCCTTCTTTGACCCAGACACAATGGATCGCTGGGGCAGCATGGACCAAGCCGGAACGATCTACCATCCACCAGAAGACGTTCAGGAACAAGGTCAGGACGAGAGGACAGAATCGGAGGCAGACGAAAGTGCCGCCGAAGATGATGACGCTGACGCTGGCCAGCTGGTGAGAGAAGCATCGGACGAGGATCAACCTGAAGACGATGACCAGGGTGACGACGAAGACTATGAAGGGAGTCATTCCATGAGCAATGACGGTGACGAGCCGCCAGATGAAAGAACTGGAGAGGGACGGCCGAAACGCATCATTCGTCCGCCTGCCAGGTACAGGATCGACATCGTGCAATCCAAAGGCATACCAGGGAGACCGAGCTTTCCCTTCAATCGTCATGTAAAGGTCAGAGTTCCGCCTTCAAAGATTCCTCCCATAGGAAGAACAAGAGAGTTGCAGCCAGACTTCGAAGGTCCATTCCGCATTCTTGAAGAAAACCCAAGAGGGACCTACACATTGCAGCATGTTAGGAAGTCTGAAGACGTACGCAAGGTCAACGAGGAGATGATAGCTTCTCTAGACGCAACTTGGTGCGTTGGTATGAGGAAAGAACCGCGCAGGTGGCCGCAAGATCGACGCCTCTTTGAAGATGATTACCCAAGTCTATTCTCTGATGAGGATGAGGACCAGCAACCATCATCTGTGGAGGACGTGATCACCCAGCACCCTGTTGCGAGACTGTCCGCCTCGGAGTGGACGGTTCTGCGTCACTAGTACAACAGAGATCGTTTTGTATTGGGAGTAGCTCAACCGAATGTGATGGAAGCAATTCAGAGCTACCGGCCGATGTGAAGCGTCGTTAGAAAGCAAAGCACCATGAATGAGCTGATGACCAGCGAAACCCGTAACGAAATGGAAAGATGAGCAGACGGAATAAGTGCCTAACGAATGAGTTGGGGATGGAATAAATGCCGCAATCTTGGCCTAATGAGTTGATCCACCCTCTTCTATTTGCACGCTTCCCACCGAGCTGTTTCACCTACAATGAGGACGCTGAGTTGTTAGCAGCGAGCAAGGATCTGTGCACAGTAAGAGAAGCCAAACTGAAGTCGGGAGCTGTGAAGAGCTGACATTTTTGTTGGGAGCTATTCCAACCATGAACTAAGCCATGGGATACTGTGAAGTGTCTTGTGCATGGGCTGTGCCAACTCAATATCAAGGACTAAGTCGGACCGGGGTCTCTCCTGGCTGCACAACAACAGTGCATTGTGGTGTGGACTAAGCCGCACTGAGGCTTGCCTCGGGTGCATCACATCCGCGTGTGCTTCAAACGAACTAAGTCGCATCAAGGCATCCCTTGAGTGCAAACCTTCATATTTTCAAGGACTAAGACGGATCAGGAAAGTTCCTGGCCGCATAATCTCATTTGTATTAATCTTTTTGCGAGGTTGGACTTTTCGAACCACTTCGCACCTTACCTACATCGTTTTTATGTTCCAATCCTTAGTAGCAAAAATTGTAATCTTTTGTATTCCTTCTTCTCTGTATCGCCCGAACCGGCACGCACCTCTGGAGGGGGGGAAAGCTGTGAGGATGCGCACGCCGCCATTGCATGACCAAGGGCGCACACCTCACAGTATGATCGTAAGCGGCAGGAGTCAGACCGCAAGCGCGCGAAGGTGCACGATGGTTTGAGCCGAAGTGTGAAGTATTATGAAGTAAATGAGATAGAAAACCCAACTGTGAGTCTTTGGTGTAGCCGGGCAGGACATTCTCACAGCATTACATCTTGTTTAGAGTGAATGGACATGAGGAAGATGTCGTCAGCATAAAGTGTCAAAAAGGTATTTTGGTTAACTGTTGTAATATCATTGATGTAGATAAGAAATAAGATAAGTCCTAGAATTAAACCTTGTGGAACCTTGAAAGCTATTGGTTGCCAATCACTAAGGCCATCACCTATTTTAACACTGCTATTACGTTCAGACAGATAATTTTGGAGAATTATTCCCAAGAATTCCCCTGATGGCAGCATCAAATAATTTTTTTAGTAGGATATCTTTATCGAGTGTATCGAAAGCTTTTTTTTAGGTCAATTGCAATAGCTCCAAAATGCTTGCTTTCATTTAGGGCATGTTTAATTTTATTGTTTATAAAGTTTAAAGCATCAATAGTATCTGTCTTCTGTTGGAAGCCAATTTGACACGCTTTTATGATGTGGTATTTTGCAAGGAAAGTTTGTAATTTATCAGCAAAATATTTTTCGATTATTTTATCCAGGACAGGGAGTAAAGCAATAGGTCCATAACTGCAATATTGGTTTTTGTCACCTTATTTGTCAATCGGTCTAATATTTTTTTTTTTTTTAGGTTTGTAGGCCAAATTTCAGTTTTGATAATAGCAGCGATAAGAGTAAAAAAGAAATACGCTGTTTGCTCCTTTGATTTTACAAAGTTATCTAAAATTTAGTTTGATAATCTGAATTGAGTTGCTGGCAGTACCGGGGCCTAATCTGCTTTGAGTTTTATTGGAACCATATTTATGCCTATTCGTAAGAAGCTGCCTTCTGTTTTTTTAGGTTTGGTACTTCCTGCATGAAAAAGTTGGAGAAGTTGCAGCGGATGGAGGTGGCATCACAGTTTGTAAATGCGTTCGTTATTGTTTCATCTAGGCTTTGTTTTTGTTTTTTAGATTTTCTACACAGCGTGTTAATTTTCCCCCAAATTTTAGCGCCATTATTTCTATTTTTATCGAAAAATGCCTGGTAATATTTTGTTTAGTTTCTTTAATTTCCTTACTGACTGTCCTTTTCCGGTTTTTGTATTGTTCAATGAGGGCAAGAGTAGGATGAGAGGTTTAGAAATGTTTGCCCAGAGTTTATTTTTTTTTTTACTTCTTTCAGAAGTTCATTATTCATCCATTCAGTTTTGAAATTATGTTTGGTGGAAGTGGTTGGGGCTTTAGGGTTAGCTTTGTTCTCTGTGGGCGGTGACTTCTTGTTTATGTTGTAGATTTTGGTGACTGTATTTTCAATTGCTTTGTAGATATCGTTTGGGTCTGAAAATTTATTTAGGAAATCCCAGTTTTGGTTTTTAAGGTGTCTAACAATTCCTTTATGGAAGTACCTTTCTTCATTATGGTATGCTGGTTCGCCTTGGTTTTTGTCCTCAATTTGAGAAGCATTACTCAGGCATAAAGTTGTGTATTAATGGTCAGCAAGTTTGATTTTAACCACGGAGGAGCAGCTATCCCAGTAATTTGTTTTACTATAAATTACATCAATACAGGACTTAACAATCTTATTGTTCCTTAGTTCTTCCCTGGTAGGTGAGTTAATATGTTGAGTGAAACCAAGCGTGGCCATACAGTTTTCGAACCTTTCAATGTCGTAATTTTTGGATGGGTCTTGTGCCCCGTCCAGTACATTTAGATTAAAGTCCCCTAACAGGATCAATTTAGTGTTTTTATTTTTAGTTAAAAGTAATAGTTTAAGGTTTTTGATAAACTTCCCTTTGCTAGCCGCTGGTTTTTTATATAGTGCAATAAGCTCAAAATTATGCCTGCCAATTGTAAAACAACAGTCAATAGCATCGTTATCGTCAGTTTTGATATTTACGCAGGTAATATTTTTTACTTTAAGGTCTCTAATGAACATAAGAATACCTCCCCCTTTTTGGTTTTTCCTGCAATTGTAAAATCTAGTATAGTTGGTTAAGGTACAATTATGCACTTCGCACTCTCTGATATTAATTTCTGTAAATACAACAAAATCCCACGTAATTTCAGCCGTTTCGAACTCTACTAACCAGGAATCCCAGTTTAGCTTGCAACTCCTAATGTTAGTATGTAAACATTTTAAATTTGTAGCATTATTGTGCACGAATGATCTTTTGACTTCTTCGAAATTGTCACACACACCATTGATGTATTGCACGTCCTCATCCATTTGTGTTTGTTGCAGTTGACACATTTAATTGATTTGCTGTTGAGTTTGTTTCATTCACTTGACTCGGAGTTGAGTTCGTCTCATTCGCTTGATTTGTTGTTGCAGTGGGTGGTGGCTGTTGGGTTTGTACTTTTTGTCGGTATTTGTCGCATAGATTTTTCAGATCGCCTTCACTTTTGATGACAAACACTTGCCTATTTTTTTTCATCCTCTTTTACATGGATTTTACCGTCTTTAAACCAAATGAATTTGTGGGAAGATTGTAGCTGTTGTCTGGTTTTTCACAAAAGTGTTTTATAGAAAGGAGTAAGGTGTTCATTGACAAAGATTTTGCTCATGTTCCCGTTTGCAAACAGATCATCGTTTATGATTTTTTTTGGTGTGATCGAGCCAACAATCTCTGTTCACTCTATTTCTAAATTGGATGAGGATCGAGGTGTTCAATTTTTATTTGTATGTGGCAAATAATAATAATAATAATAATAATGATAATAATAATAATAATAACAATAATAATGCTTTAATGCTTATCAGTGTACATAGGGGTACCTGGCACGAAATCCAAAGGATTTGTGTGCAAGCACATTAAGAGTAGGTAAATAAATTAACTGAGCAAAAAACGGCTTCGCCGTTTAGAAAAAAAACATTGGAGCTCGTATCCCCATACTCACAGCCCTGAAGGTACACGAATAAAAACGGATTAGAGTTCACTCCAACGCAACGAACTATAATTTGTGTTCATTTTGTGTATGCATTTTTATCTTTCAATTTATAGCGTTTTGCTGTTTATGGCGTCTATTTTGTTTGTGTTCGTGGGTTTACGTTTTGCGAATTGGAGTACAAATTATAGTTCGTTGCGTTGGAGTGAACTCTAATCCGTTTTTATTCGTGTAGCTTCAGGGCTCTGAGTATGGGGATACAAGCTCTAATTTTTTTTTTCTAAACGGCGAAGCCGTTTTTTGCTTAGTTAATTTGTTGGCTTTTTTCGCTTCCATTTTATATGTGTCCACTGTCCACCAATTTTTATTTTCGAAAAAACGGAACATTAGAAATGGATACTTATGTTTAGGTTCCGCCGAAGGTTTGTCTCATGATTATTATTTGATGGCAACACATTAGCGTATTTCTGGATTTAGCATGCGTCATCTCGATGAGTAATTGATTCTGGATTGTTACAGTATCGCGGCAACAATCCCGGAAACAATTCAACTGGCTTCCCGAAGCCCGCATTGAAAAAGTAAATAAGTCACTCAGTCATATGTCGGCCGCCCAATTTTGAGGCCTACTTCGCACCCTACGGTTTAAAACTTGAAGATTTAAGGAAAAATCAAGACCATTTAAGTTTGGTTCTCCACAACGAGCTCGGTAACTCAAACAACGACAATGTTATTATGCGCCTCGCTATATACTGTTACCCTATGCTGCATTGTAACATTTTGAGATTGTTAGCCGCTCCGCCGCATCCTCCTGTCCAATTTTCTGAAATTCTTGTGCGCAAACGAACTCTAATAAGCACTGGCAGTGCTAAAAAATATAAGTATTATAATTATACAATTAGTGATAAATATTTCATAGGTTTAGAATATAAATTACTTCTGCATACACGTAAACACAAACAATTAACACACATAGTTATAAATCGACATAGTTTAAAATTTACTGATGTCATACTTCATAAACAGCAGGGGAATCAGAAAAACATTAAACAACTTCTGTGATGGGTTGTTAATTATTACTTACGAGTTGCTTAACCAGTTTTTTTTTATTTATTTTTTAATAGTTCTGTAAGTGTTCAGATTTCTTAACTGAGGGGGTAGTTTATTAAATTGACCTACCATACGATTTTCTTGTTAGAGGTATCTTTAACCATTTACAATTGGCTTGTACGCATCTACCATCTTTTATTTTGAAGTTATTGGAGAAATAATATTGTGTCAGGAAACCGAAAATCATTGTTTGTTTCCTCTTCATAGATATCATGTGTATGTTTTAATTTATCATTTTTTAAAACAAGATTGCTTTATTATGAAGTTTTTCAGGCCTACCAACCCCCGCAACAAGCGGTTCCGTCCCGCAACAAGCTCTTCCATTTTCCACATCAATCGTGCTCGAACCCCTATCAAGCGTGCCTAAAACGTCATCGAGGAGAAAAATCCCCGTCCACTCGGATTCGTCCACAACAATCGCTCCCAACTAGCCCAGAATCCTCCGCTGTGGCGCTGCGTTTCAACATGGCGGCCTCACTGTTCGGTGCAGTTTTTAGCTCAGTCAACATTTGGTTCGTTTAATTTAAAACGAAGGAGTGTTTTAAATCTATGATTTACCCATCGATGAGGATCTGGTATGTCTCACGTCCCAGTAGCAAGTGTGATTTTTATTATTTCTTTTGCCGTTTTGCTGCATTAAGCTCCATAATATCACAACGTAGCGGCACGATAGCCTACTCATTGTAATCTACGACTGTTTATTTGCAATCGAAACTGTATTAATAAAGCACGTAAATTCTGGCCGATAATCCGGCCGCAATACGAGACTTTCCCTTCTTCTACAGCTGTGTTTGACCTAGTCATTACCCTTTACCCATTCAACGGAGTTAATAAAAAAAGTATAGTATTTATTTATTGGCCTACTGTGCCACGATACATTTCAGGATGTATACAATCCTGTTTAATAGAAGAGGTAATCACCGTGGATTTAATAACCCCACTCCTACCCATTGTGGGTCAGATTGGGAGGGGTCGGGCCTCCCCGGGAATACAATGCAGTGGTCATTAGGCACCTGGCGGGGGAGGGGTGGGCGGAATTGCCTGAAGCTAGAGTATTGAAATCGTCGTAAATTTGAAACGTTTTTCCTAAAAATTAAGAGATTCATTTCAAATTTTTCGAAATTTTTTTTATTTCTAAAAGGGTTTCCTGTAGTGTAGGTGGGAGGGGTGGGGGGAACTGGAAAAAAGCCCTGTAAAGTTGAAAAGTTGAATACGAAACGTTTTACTGCAACTTCGTGGTGCAATTTTCGTACGAATTCATTTCACTTATTTCAAAATGACAGTTTGTTGATACGGAGCCCTCCTCCCGTTAGTTGGGGGGGGGGGTCGTAGTCGGAGCCCTGTATAGTAGAAAGAAATTTCAGTGAATCGGAAACGTTTCCATGAAACTTCGAGTTGGCAAACTCGGATATATTTTCGCCACAAACTTTCGTTTCCATGGAAGCTTGTCTCATTCCTAGCCGTAGCCATGGCGAAGTATTTCGATGAATACTGTTCATTCATTCATTCCGTCAGATGGAAAGCAAACTTTAATAAGCAGTGTTTTCTACCCCTTCGTTTTGGCAGTAACATTGTTGCGTACGATACAAGTTAAACGTTACCTCTGATCGTTCTGGTTGCTTCCCTTCTTGCCTCGCATGCACTCCACTGGTAAAAGAAGTCGTGAGCTCACAGCCTTTGGCAGGTCAGGGAAACACTGAGGGGCGTAAAATTTCGTCAGTAGTAGATATAGGCCTAATGGAGAATTTGGTTCAACGATAAGCCTATTCATTCATGCAACAATGCGACGAGACTATTTTAACGTAACTAAAATACATTTGTTTTTATTGAGTGTTACCTTAGGATTTTAATTCGACGATCAAATGTTATTATTTCATTTAGTTGCGTCGAAGAATTCTATTAGCTATTAGTCATGTTATTTAACTAACTTCTCACACTGAATCTAACGTTGTAAACAATGGTCGTCAATATTTGGTACCATTGCGAAGTTGAAAAAAAGCGACGGACGGACGGACAAAGTCGTTGTAATAGTCTTCTCAGCCGGTAGCCTACGGCTGTACAGAAGACTAAAACTGAGTTGGCATGATAGTGGTGCCCATAGGGAAGTTCGGTAAGGAGCAACTCCTCACTTGAATTTTACGGGGGGGGGGTACTGATTTATTAATATATCAAAACCCCCAAGGCAATCTGTGGTGCCGTATTAGGTGATATTTGGTATCGTGGGGGGATGGGCACCTTTACGTTAGCTCATCGCTGCCAGGATTTATAAAGCACCATTAAAGTAGACACCAGCAAAATCTGTATTAAACAAAACCAGGGGTGAATTAGACAAAACTCACCCCCTCACAAAACAAAACCTCCTGACAAACCTTAATAAGGCTTTCCGCCAAGTTTATGTCGTTTAAACTTGCTATATCTAACAACTGCCAAAAAAAAAAAAAAAAACATGTGCAGTTGGCAATTACATTTTCCCAGTCCTTCGTATGTGGTGATTTTAGCTAAAGCGGAACATCAACTTATATGTAGGCTGCTACATGAAAATCTGGTATGGTTGACAAAATTAAACAAGCGGCTACAGCGACTGCCTAGTCGCACTGGTCTTCTGTACAGTTCCTCCACTTCCAATGTTGAGCCGTGCACCTCTATCATGCACTACAACAGCTATCTCTATTATACTAATCTAAAAGCAGTAGCCATCACAATTGTCGGTTAAAAATGTGTTAGCTTTTAGGCCTGTTTAACATTTTAGGTGTAATTGTCAGCTTTTAGGCCTAATTTTAACCAGGAGTTTTAATTTCGTAAGTAGCAGCTAACGGAGATATGGATTGTATAGTAAGCCTATTCATTTTTGCAATACGGTGCGCCTTCAGGCACACAGTTACAGTGTTACAACATAATGCGCAACGTAGCCTATATAGATCAGTGAGTGGTACTAGTAGGGAAGTGACGAGAGAGATGCTGTTGACGAAGCCAACAGCGACTCGTAGCAACTTTACGTTGCCATGGTAACATGATTTTAGGCCTAAAAGCTGACAGTTCCCATTTTTTAGGCCTAAGTTTAAAAATGCAGTTTTAATTTCGTAAGTAGAAGATAGGCCTAATGAAGAATTTGGTTCGACGGTAAGTCTATTCATTCATGCAACAATGCGACGAGACTTTTAAAACGAAGCTAAAATCCATTTGTTTTTATTGAGGATTTTAGTTTAGGATTTTAATTCGACGATCAACCGTTATTATTTAATTTAGTTAAGTCGAAGAAGTCTATTAGCTATGAGGAAGTAACAATGTTTTAATGTTATTTAACTAACTTCTCACACTAAATCTAACAAACAATGGTCGTCAATATCTGGTACCGTTGCGAAGTTGAAAAAAACGACGGATGGACGGACGGACGGACGGACAAAGTCGTTGCAATAGTCTTCTCAGCCGGTACGGCTGTACAGAAGACTAAAACTGAGTTCGTCGTTTGACTTAGTAGTATCCATCTTTAAAAAAATGTTCTGCCTCTGGCAGAGGAGGGGCCCTCCCCTACTGCCCACATTTGCGCACACCAGTTAATTATTCAACATGCTAAAGGTCCAAATATGTAGATTTTTAGGCGCCATTTTTGTTTGGATAACTGGGTCCTTGACTTGGCATTGTCAGGATTAGTTCTACAATATCGAAGCAACCTTGGTATTGTGAGGAGGTGCAGTGGCACATTGTGTGTCGATGTGCCCGCTTTTGTAGTGGCGCAGTGTCGATTTAAAAAAATAGACCATCGAAAGATGAAATATATTGAAATTTTTGCTCAGTTTTATCCCAAACGAATAAAAGTATTGTCCACATTTTAAAGCAACATAATCCAATGGAACATCAAAAGATGAAAAAAAATATGAAACACTTAACGCAATTTTGTCTTAGCTTTTAAGCTAACACATTTTAAATCGACATGCTCAGTTTTCATTTTTTTCTACGTAAAGTTGAAGTTTCGTCGCACCTTAGGGACAGTTTTATCCCCAAATTCAGGAACTTGGGGTAACTTTCGCCCTAAATTTCAGACCTTAGGGTAACATCTCTGCTTTCATCTGGGATCTTATGGACACTTAATTACTTGCCAATGACATACTGATGCCGTGGTGAAGTATGTTTTATTACCATCATTCAGTCAGTTGGAAAGCAAAGTTTAATATGAGGTATTTTTATCCCATAGTTAAGAAATAAAAAATATTTAAAAACTGAGTTGGCCGTTTTGTTTTCTAGTAAGCTAGCCCTTTTTCGATTAGCCTACCGCCACCATTCATTTTCAAATCTTGTGTTAATGCAGAAACGTTGACTAAAGGTTGCCAACACAAACCTGCTTTACATGCCGGGGGGGGGGGGGGGGGGGGGGGGGAGAAAGAGAAACGAAGGAAAAGGGCATAGGTAAAAGATAGGCTAACAGAAAAAAGGCTTCTAGAAAATAAAACGGTGAATTCAATTTTTCCTACTCAGTTTTTAATTGTTTTTAATTTTTAAACCAAGGAGTAAAAAACACATCGTACTAACCTTTGCTTTCCAACTGACTGAATGTAAGTAACAATTTTAAGCCTGCATTCATGGAAACACCTTAACGTTGATTTTGCTGGACGCAACAAATATCCAAAGCAAAGTACCGTATCATAGGTGCGTACGGGAATTTGTGGTGGAAATAATTCGAGTTAGCTTACTTTACGTCTTTTCCGACAGTTGGGGGGGGGGGGAAGAGAAAGAGTCCGATTATGGAATGATGTCATGTTTTATTTAAAGAAGCACATGGTCTGTAGGCATGGGGGAGGAGGGGATATTAAAACCACGGCGACTTCTCTAACATTAAAAATGATCGTATTCATCTGAAGGCACGGAATGCCAGCTTGGAACTACAAGACTTATCGAGCACAATAATAAACACTAGCAATTTATTGACTCTGTTATCTCGAGTAAAGGGTTATGATAAAATTGAACCATGGTCGAACACAGATGTAGAAGAAGGGAAAGCCTCATATTACGGCCGGATTATCGTCCAGAATTTGAGTACTTTATTAATACAGTTTCGTTTGTAAATAAACAGTCGTAGATTGCATTGAGTAGGCTATCGTGCCGCTACGTTGTGATATTATGGAGCTTAATGCAGCAAAACGGCAAAAGAAATAATAACACTTTCTACTGGGACGTGAGACATACCAGATCCCCATCGACGGGTAAATCATAGGTTTAAAACTCCATCGTTTTAAATTAAACGAACCAAATGTTGACTAAGCTAAAAACCGCACCAAACAGTGAGGCCGCTATGTTGAAACGCAGCGCCACAGCGGAGGATTCCGGGCTAGTTGGGAGCGATTGTTGTGGACGAGTCAGAGTGGACGGGGCTTTTTCTCCTTGGGTTTTAGGTGCGCTTGATAGGGGTTCGGGTGTGATTAATGTGGAAAATGGAACAGCTTGTTTTGCGTGATTCCGTATAAAGTAATTCCATATCTGATGTGTGTCCTGAACAAAGCTTAAAAAATAGCCTTTTTTTTATTTTGGTAGCTTAACAGATTTCTGATTTTATAAAAAATTGGAATAATTCTAACAATTTTCCAGCAAGCTTCAATATGGTTGTAAAATTATAGTTGTTATCGAATTCAACCCCCACGTACCTTGCAGCCTTCACGTTTTTTACACTTTTACAACTGCAGTTGTATTTATTGTAGCAGTTATTGGTATATGCAATAATAGCGTCCTTATCAATTTTCATATAGGGTATAGGGTAAGATGCATGTTTTTCCAATATTGACATATAACTCGTTAATTAACAGGTTATTACAAAGCAAATCAAAGTCCTCCTGCGGTGCTTCTATAAATTTACTGTTTATAGAAAGCAAGAATATCTGCATAAAGAGTAAGATAAGTTTTTAAAGTCAATATTCAAAATATCATTGATGTAAACTATGAACAGGAGAGGGCCCAGAACTGAGCCTTGTGGAACACCAAATTTTACCTCCTTCCATTCACTATGTGTATTGTCAGTTTTAATACTGCAGTGTCTGTTTGTTAGATAAATTCTTAGCATATTAAACATTTTCCCTCTTATTCCATGTCTGTACAGTTTATCCATCAAAATATCTTTATCAAGGATATCAAATGCTTTACTTAGGTCTATCAATATTGCACCATAATAAATTATATGAATACACAAATATCACCTCCAAGAATTCATATAATTCATAGAATTAATTCGTAGAATTCATATAATTTATTATGTCTGAATATTATCACTGTCAACGCCGTTTACCGGTTTTTGCAAATATTGCACCAACAAATTTACCATCATTTAGTGCAGTAGTAATTTTATTATTAACTTCAGTCAGAGTATCTATTGTGCGCACGCTTTTTTTAAAGCCAAACTGATATTTGCTAAGAATATTGTATTTGAAGAGAAATTTTTTTTCCATTTTCGTTGCAAACTTTTTCAACAATTTGATTTAAGACTGGAAGCAAAGAAATGGGTCTGTAGTTGTCAAATTAAGTTTAGCTCCAAAACGCTGTGGTCACAGACCTGATGAAAAAAGATGGCCGTAAATTTATTTCGGGGCATAGAGACGATGAACCATTCAACATCATTAAAGTGCTCCATTGAAGTCTCCCATACTCTTGAACCCAGAACCAGATAGGCCAACGATGATATTTGTGTGATGGATCGGGCTCAGGAATTTGTTCTATACTTTGCCAAGAGGTGCCCTTGTGAATAGCGATACGGCACTGTGCAACTTGTAAAATGCAGTACACGACAAGTGAGCAAGAACTATTATCGGCCGTGCACGTGCTCAAGAAGTGGCACCACCTGGTGGAAGGCTAAAGCAATACAATAGTGACAAACCATTCCGACATTGCTGATAAACACCAAAAAAAATGGATAGGACAATGCATCGTTTTTCTCTTCTTGCTGGAAGCAAGACTCGTTTTTTGTAAAGGCGTGAACAAAGAGCTAGTGAATGGCCTTGATTGATTGATAGTTTATTGAGCTTTCAAGGCCTACAACCTATGCGCTCACTCTAAACTTAACCTAACTTAACCTATACCCGGAGTACCCATGTTCTAAACAAACAAAATACACCTACCAACCAGATAAACAATACACCACCCATTATGTCGGACCATAGGGACTCCCCTATCCACCCCTATTGGAATCGCTGGGTCGCCTTACAAAACCCCACCGTCTTACGCAGACACCCAATCCCCAGTGCCGAATGGGGCGCAACACCTAACACTGCTAGTAAAGGATCGCCTCCCCCATCAAACACAAAATGTCGTCATAACGTCCACAGAGGATATTCCAACAGAAAGTGCCGTACGGTTTCCTACTGGGGTGTACGTGCCCAACCCATACGGAACATGTGCGCCCGCAATTGCACATGACCCATCCGCAGTCTAGACAGTAAACCAGCATCACACCGGGAGAGGACATCAAGCGATTTGGGACACGACGTCGTTGGGTGCAATCCATGTAAAGTACGACCTACCCTACCAACTGACCACTCCTCTTGCCACTCATTAAAAAAAATCTTAGCCACCACCGGCCGTAAATCCCTTGGGCCCAAGCCAAAACTCACCTTGGGTGCCCCCCCCCCATTTCCGAACCCCGCTTATCCAAACTGTCAGCCAGTTCGTTACCAAAGTGGGCAGAGTGGCCCTGGATCCATCTGATAGAGACAACACACCCCATCTGAGAGAGAGTGAAAAGTTTCCACCCAATGTCAAATGCAATTGGGTGGGTGCATT